>CAJDSM010025643.1:6278-31444 GCA_903981925.1 Ostrea lurida | reverse complement strand
ATTACCTGTAAAAATATTATATGTTTAAGAAGATCAGTTCTAAAAGAGGATTAAAAAACGTTGACAACATAGGTAACTACCATATAAGGGAACAGCCAATGGCAGTCTGAACTTGTCTGGCAATACATTTTGATTCAATATTCCGTCGCTCAAATACTGACACAATATCGATTATCGTAATATTGTACTTTTGTGATAATACAATAGTTATAAATTGCACATTTTCCCGAATAGTTCATTATTACAACCAAAATGCAGATGAGGGAGTTGTGATGTGCATGTATATACTGCTTTTTCCTCCAAACTGCCATTCACAAAAACGAATTCCTTTCAGCCGTGTAACCATATCAACTATATAAGAATAACCAAAGTTAAGTGGACAAACAATGACCGTAGAGAAGAATGACGATGCATTTGAAAGACTAATGCATGCCAATCATACGAGAAATAAATTTCAAATAAATTGACTATGTATATTAATGTAAAATTGGAAAATTCCCTCCTACTTTTCAATTTCTAAGGACATTAGAAAATGTCCCACGTTGTGGATATAATTAATGTCAGCAATAACATATTTCCCGAGTCATTTATTTAGGATCACTGCCAGCAAACTGTTACTTAATGTGGATCTTAATCATCGGTCCAACGTTTATCCTTTTCGATGTCTCTTGGAAGCATGGCAGGCCTTAACATTTAATTTATACCAAAGCACATGGCTTGCCCCTCTTACTCTTCCACTGTTCATTCTTGTTTACAAAGTATTCCTACATAGTATAGATATGCACATTACATATCTTTATTATTTCATATTTTAAAAAATCCACAAGTACTTTCACAAATATAGCCATAGAAAACATGGTTTTCATCAACTCTCTCATAGAGTACAAGTGTATTGAAAACATGTTATTGCAAGGATTTCGATTTTCTGAATTTTTTTAGCTTTTGGATACAATTAACCATAACGATGGTATCTGGTTTGTCCCATTTTAAATATTCCGATTAATCGAACAGTTTTAACTAATCAAGACAACTCCTATATGCATTGTAAACTCGAAAGAGTCTGATTATCTGTGCTGGTATTGCACACAGAGTTTTGAACTTACCGGTAACTCTCATTCATTTATCTTATTGGTTCCTAATTCTGTACAATACTGTTTAATGACTAGTTTATTAACCATAATCTCCTTACCGAAACCAAATATCAACTCAGATTCATTTTACACTATTACCTCCGTCCACCAGTTTTTCCAATTAATCCTAGGATAATACTTTTTATTCACACATATCTACAAAGCACGATACGCACTTTCATGAGTATTATAAGTCATTATCCTATGACACTCTCTGTAATACCCTCTACATCTACATCCGCTTCGCACTTTTGGACCACTATATTTCTCTTCAACTTTCTTCGTGTCACTATGCTACTACACCTTCATTATCATACCTTAAATGGCTTAGTAGAACTTGCCGTGACTTGTTAGTAGCCGTTTCACTTGCTCACTAGTACTCTCTGTTATGAGTTTGTTTATAATTACCAACATACTCCTCCTCTTCAATCCTTGACTCGATTGTGTCTCATCTTTCGTTATCCCCAATCAATTGTCATTCATCTTTTATTTCCTCGCATAAGCTCATTAAACCCCCGCCCGCCATTAAATAAAAACAAATTCCCATATTGTGTTTGATCAATACTCGCGTATATCCATCACTTCTCCAGTTATTTCTGTAAAATATTTCATAACATTTGAATAGTAGATTAAGACTCTGACAAACCATTTCTGCTCAGTATGTCAGGGTCTTTTTTTTAGACTAATACATTCATTCTTTTGGGTACGCTCTCTATTTGATATTTATCTTTTCACTCCTAATAATACATCTACTGACGTCACATACTTACGATTTTGTTGTTAAAAGAATTCGCCCCCCTTCAACCATGCATCCACAATTCAAAAACATTTAACACGATTCTATAACTCACTCCCCAACTTTATCATACGTTCTACCCGATCCTTTAAACTTGAATACAGCAGTTAATATTTGAAATAATTAATATGCTTCTGTGAATAAATTGGGAGAGACTCCCTAAAGGAGAGAGAAAGGAGAGAGAAGAGAAGAGGAAAAGAGAGAGAAGAGAGAGAAAGGAGAGAGAGAGAGAGAGAGTGTCTCTCTGAGTTACATACATATAAATCAAAACGGTAACAGCGTGTTTCATCCGACTAGGATAATGAACATCCCCCGTTGACCGTCACACCCATTGAGCCCATTGTCTTGATCAGTTAATGAGGTAATCCGTATCAAAAATCAAATTAGAAAACGCTAAAGGAGTTTATCACGATTTAAAGAATCTCGTATTTGATTATATCAAAGGAAAATATGCCTTATAAAATCTTCATCAATATTTGTGTAAAAAGCGATTTTCAAATATATAGCTTCATAGTTTGATTCCAATGCAGTATTTTTATCGGCAATTTACGCCCAATTACTTGACTCATAGGTTCAATTGTGTCAATCGAGAAGGCGAGAAAGCACTTGTTTGTTTAGAGAAGCGAGCCAATTATCACGCCTAAAGAGCTTACATAAACAATAGCAATGATAATAAACAAGAATAACTGGTGTATGTGCGGCATTGGTAACACTGCATGGACAGGTGTTTTTTACGTCCCAAATGACTCCGTCAGAGGAAGAAATGACCATTTTATGCAAACGGGAGGCCTTCGTCCCCACCCAATCATCGTTGTGATCAAAGGCTTTAAAATGGAGTTGGAAAAAATTGTACATTAATAGTCATAATTTTAGTTCTTAACAGTTCTTAGCCACAAAGGATATATATCATTATCTCTTTTTTTTTTCGTATAGTTTTTCTGGCAGGTTTTAATAACGCATTTTTTTCAACATCTTTTTGGTCTGAGAAAGGGATTCGTTAATCCACAATAGGTTAATATTGACTTACATTTATCCCCATGAAAAATCGTAATGAGTAGTGTTTCACAGCGAGAATTTATCGCATTGCTTTCACCTTAAGCTAAAAGTGAAAATTCATCTCAAAGAAAATTTACAACATAAAGAACTGTAGCAGATTGAAACTTACAATATGTATAATTAAATACAAATGATCTGCAAACAACCAGTCTTTTTAATTGCAATATTCATTGACCATCATACACAGGCCGTGCACGTGCTAAAATTCAACAAAATCAGCACGTTTTGCTACGAAGACATGTGCATATACGACTGCGCTTGCCACTTATAGGTTCAATATTCCCCTCAAGACAAATGCTTTTTTCACACATCTTTGAGTTGAATAAAACAAAAAAACATGCAACATGACAGTTTAGTCCCAAGCATTGCGGCGGCGACCCTTATTCCAGTGGTTTTTTTTTTTTTTGGTTTTTTATTTTTTTTGCAGTAAACGACTGACTGTTGCCCATCTACTATCATGCAACAATGTAGAGATTTTAATTCAATACAAGTGAAGTATTTATGTAAAGGCAAAGATAACAAACAGTGATAAATCTCGTAAGTCCCAAATAGAATATAAAAACAAGAGTTAGGCAAACACGGATCCCTGGACATACCAGAAGCGGGATCAGGTGCCTAGGAGGAGTAATAATTCTCTGTAGACCGGTCATATCAATTCTGAAAATTAGGACAAAAGCGTGACAACGATAGGTAACGTACCATATAAGGGACAGCAATGGGAGTCTGGAAACTTGTCCTGGCAAACATTTTTGAATCAATATTCCGTCGCTCAAATACTGACATATCGTTTGTCAAAATTGTACCTTGTGATACAAATACGTTTAAATTAACATTTTCCCCGGAATAGGTCATTGTTACACAACCAAAATCAGATGAGGGAGGTTGTGATGTGCTGTATATGACTGCTTTTTCCTCCAAACTGCCATTCACAAACGAATTCCGTTCAGCCGTGGTAACCATATCACCTATATAAGTAAAAGTAAATGGACAATGACGTAAGATGAAGAAGAGATGCATTTGAAAATGCATGCCAATCTACGAGAAATAAATTTCAAAATGTAATGTACATATGTATATGTTAAGGTGAAATTTGGAAAATTTTCTCCTACTTTCAATTTTTAAGGAAATTGAAAATAATGTCTCATATTTGTGGAGATAATTAATGTCAGAAATAAAATACTTTCCGGGTCATTTATTTAAGATCAGCTGCAGCAAACTGTGTACTTTATATGTGACTCTTAATCATGGTCCAACCTTTTATCCTTTTCGATTTCTCTTGGAAGCATTTGGCAGCGTTGTTTAACATTTATTGTTATACTTTCATGTAAAATACTTGAATCTGATTGGACAAGTAACAGTTGACAAAATATACCGTTTCCCTCTGATAATAGAAAACACGCCCTCCTGGGTGATAGTATCTAGCAACGGGAAACATTACTTGACGACGGGTAACATTCTGAGAAATTGTTACATGCGTCAAATTTAAATGCGCGTACAGTTCGCCGTAGATTGCTAGACGACGTCGTTTGAGCGTTTGTGATGAACGCCATTACCAGCATTGATGTAGGAAACATCGCATGAGAGTGATCAAAGTCAACAAGCGAAAAAGTTTGTTGTTTCTATAACATTCAGTATAACAAAATGAATATTGCATATAGTTGCGGGTAACATTGAAAAGTTTCACCCTCGAAAAACCATTGTCAACCTCGGATACGCCTCGGGGTGAAAATTTTCAATGTTACTCTCAACTACATGCATTATTTATATAATGTTATACCGAAGCACATGGCTTGGCCCTCTTACTCTACCCACTGTTTCATTCTTTTTACAAAGTATTTCTACTAGTATAGAATATTACACATTATACAATTTTTTTAAATTTTATTTCATATTTTAAAAAATCCACAAGTACTTTTCACGAAATATAGCATTAAAAGTACATGGTTTATCCATCTAAACTCTCTCATAGAGTACAAGTGTATTGAAAACATGCTTATTGCAATGATTTCGATTTCTGAAACTTTCTTAGCTTTTAGGATTACAATTACAAAATGGGTATATAGTTTGTCCATTTCTGAATTCCTTCGACGGTTTTAAAATCAAGGTATTTATTCATAAATTGAAGATGTGCGTATTGCAAGAGTTTTTATTACCTGTAATTCATAAATTTTCTTTGATATTTGTACAAAGGACTGGTAGATGAATTTCAGGAACATTTCACAAAGATATCGGTTTTTATATCTACCTCCTGTCAAAGTTTTCAAGCTAAGATACTTTATTCACAAGTTACAAAGAGTACGTTACTTCTTAATTATAAGTGACACCTACCTAGGTAAACCTCTACACTTCGTCGCATTTTGACATGTTTCTCTTATCTTTGTCATATAAGACACCTTATTGATACCTTACATGAGCTTGTGACTGCCGTATTGTGTACCGTTTGCAGTACTCTTGTTTGATTTTGTTTACATTACCAATATTTTCTGCAATCTGACGATTCCATTTTATCCCATCAAGCATCTGTTTCCAGTTACACATATTGTGTTGAAAATCGCAATCCAAGTTTCCCTTTTCTGTAAAATATTTCAAAATTTGAAAATTAGATTTGTCGAAATGCGCATCTGGTGCATAAAAATTGGTACCGTATATTATTTATATAATACAAAATTTGTGTTTCTTTAGATTTGACTAATATTTTATTTGATAGAAATCATGGACGGAAACTACATTGTTGTAAAAGATTTCCCATCAACATTGGTATTCCGATCATCCAAAAACCTTACAGGACCTCTTTGTCATTTTCCTCAATTGAATTTACAATCTTAACTACTTTAATACATGCATGTTTAATATCTTGAAATACAGGTAATATGCGGGGATAATTAAGAGAGAGAGAGAGAGAAAGAGAGAGAGAGGGAGAGAGAGAGAGAGAGAGCTCCTCCCATTTTTTATCCTCGTTCTGAGGTTACATTTGTTAGACTGTCATTTTACTACTAGATTTGACTACGGGTAATCCGGTTTACTTTATTTCGACTAAGGGCTCACGGCGGGTGTGACCGGTCAGCAGAGGATGCTTACTCCTCCATGGCATTTGATCCTACCTTCGCTTTTGTCGGAGGTCCGTGTTGCCCTACACTCGATTTTGTATATGTTTTTTGGATTATGAATACGTTTGACACAATGTTAACTTCGCCTTTTTGTATACATATAATTCAAAACGGTAACAGCGTGCTTTCTTTATCCTGCGTAGGATAAATGAACATTCCCTGTTGACCGGTCACACCCGTCTTGAGCCCATTGTCTTGATCAGGTGAATGGGGTAATCCGTAGTCAAATTCAATTTATGAAATACGGCTTAACGATTGCTATGAAACATGTCAGACAGCATTTGACCCAATGGCAGATCGCAAGGGCAAACTAGATCGTTATAACGACCATAGAGTTTGCGAAATGTTGCCTTAAAACTTAAATCTGTTGAAACCCCTGCAAAAACAACTTGTTTGTAAGTAGCCTGCCTCGATTCAAAAGCTGTGATCATACGCAGGACAAGTTCTTGCGTATCCGATAAGTTGAGACACATTTACACCAAATGCAGGCGATGAAGGAATGTTCCTACATTAATATGGGAAGTTGAAGATTACTGCTGTGCTTTGACGTTACGTTTTAAACAACGTTTCAAACAATAAAGAGGGGTAATGTTTTCGGTTGATGTAAGAAACCTGAATAGTTTTCAACAAATCACAATATCTGTATCATTGTTAATTTCCAAAATTCATTTGATTTTAAAATCTAAGTAGTTCTTTTCATCAAATGGATTCATAAATTGTATTGTTCAACAGGAGAAGGTGTCCTTAGATTAAAGAAATTGTGCCTAATCTTTTTGTCTGTAACATCTTGAAAATAAAATATTTTCAATTCAATTTATTCACTTAATTCAGTTACTATGATGATTGTTATACAGTGTTTTGATTCTTACCACACTCCGGAACGCTACAGACGACCCATTCATCTTTAGAGTTCACGATACAACCAGGTTTTTCTTTGCTTTGTTTACCAAATCTACAGGCACTTTCTTTGCATTGTTGAAAAAACTTGGTTTCTTCTCGATATCCTTGATACACATTTTCATGGTAACATTCCAGTGCTATGAATTATATTATATTGTAAGATAGTTTGTCTATTACAATTGTTGAATAAAGAATATCACTTGAAAATGTACTCACCACAGTATTTTTCATCACTGTAATCAGGACACTCCACATTCATGTCACAAAATCCCGAGTTTTCTATACATAATCCATCACTTAGACAGGCAAAGCAATCTTGGAAAGAAAACAAAAAGTTCGATTTTTGGCTATAACAATGCTCAGGTGTATTATACAACCTTAAATACCTAAATATGGCCAGTGTGTGCTCTATGTTGTGTACTTTGGTGTCTGTTTGTAACGTCTAAGGAAAATTGACAAAAACAGATACAGTATAAAGGCAAAGATAACGAACAGTGATCAATCTCGTAAGTCCTAAATAGAATACAAAGCAAGAGTTTGACAAACAAGATAAAGTATGTAAAACTTTGTACCTAATATAATAACTGCCACTGTAACTTAATCCATTCAGGATTTCTCGATTTAATGTATGATATTTAACAAAATGCATAGACTGGTACGATTATTTTCAAAAAGAAAAATCTCGTTTGATATGGGTAGTGAATGATTCTTCACCAGCGCCGCGCATCAGAAGTGAATGTCGGTGTCTTATTTCTTGTTAGCACAATAAGGAACCTTCACTGTTACAATGACAACATCTCAAAGAAGATGTAAAACAATATACTTGCCAAAAAAGTAGGATTTGATAGTATCATAAAGAAGATGTGTGCAGTACTAAAACGAAAATACCTCTTATTCCGTCTTAACTGTTGCATATGTTAATTTCTGTGAAGAAGTTTTCCATCACATATCCTTTAGATTGGATATCTTCAATTTGGCATAAAAAAGAGGTCCATGAGCCACATCGCTCACCTGAACACTGCTTCAATAAGAAGAGCAGTAGTAGCAACTTTAATCCCCTATTGTGGCCCCCCCAACCGTCGGAAGGGGGGTGCATTATCTAAACAAACTTGAATCTACTCCATATTAGGAAGCTTTCAGGTAAATATCCACTCGTCTGGTTCAATGAAGAAGATTTTAAAAGAATTTCCCTATATATTTGCATGAAAAATGTTAATCCCTTACATTACCCCCACATTACCCCTGGAGGTCATGATTTGAACAAACTTTTATCTTCACTATATCAGGAAACGTTTTGGTCCAGTGGTTCTTGAGAAAATTTAAAAAGATTTCCCTAATATAATAATATGTAAAACTTTGATCTACTATTGGGGCTCATCCTACCCCGGGGTTCATGCTTTGAAACAAACTTGAATCTCCACTATATCAGGAAGCTTTCATATAATTTCAGCTTTTCAGCTTTTCTGGCCGCGGTTCTTGAGTAGAAGATTTTAAAAGATTTCCTTATATAATCATATGTAAAACTTTGATCCCCTATTGTTACCCATCGTACCCCCGGGGGTCATGATTTGAAAAATAATTGATTTCCACTATATCAGGGACCTTTCATAATAAATTTCAGCTTGGGGCCCAGTGGTTCTGAGAAGAAACTTTTAAAAGATTTTCCTTATATAATCATATGCAAACTTTGATCCCACTATTGGGGCCCTCATCATAACCCGGGGGTCATGATTTGTACAAACTTGAATCTCCACTATATCAGGAAGTTTCATATGAATTTCGCAGCCTTTCTCCTGGCCCAGTGGTTCTTGGAAGATTTTTAAATGACACCACCCTATTTTTGCATTTTCGTAAATTATCTCCCATTTGACGGGGGTCTGGTCCTACATTTTGAACAAACTTGAATCCCTTCACCCAGGATGATTTGTACCTAGTTTGGTTGAATTTGGTTCAGCGCTTCTTGAGAAGAAGTGACAAAATGTGAAAAGTTAACCGACAGACGGACGGACAGACAGATGAACAAAAGGCGATCAGAATAGCTCACTTGAACCTTCGGTCAGGTGAGCTAAAAATGGTTGATGTATCTAATCACTTCATCGCATTGAATCCCAATAGACAGCTTACTCACATGCCAAATATTTTTGTTTGTTATCCATCTTGCAAGACGTATAAACTATTCCGAGACTCAAAAAGCACCAATAAACTTTCTCTCAATATATTTTGATTTTAAACTGTTATTTTTCCCGCGTATTTTCGTCAAATTACAATTATCATATAAATCTGCTGTCAAAAGAAAACAACGTTCCTACCTACATTGTACCTACTCTTAGTGAAAATGTTCACTTTGAAAGAGAAGCAACGTAACATTTAAAAACCCACACATTTTGTTTAGCATCAACTTGAATCTGACATGATCTGTGTTTTCATGAGTACCTTCACAAGGACCATCTTGAACAGCGATTGTATTTATTGCCAATCCGATGGACGCTTCAGTCGTATATGGTGAAATAAACACCTAAAATATCTAACATATAAGACTACCTTAAGCAAGTTCCTAAAACTTCAAATGACATCAACGATTGGTCATACCTTGTAGTTTCCTGAATTGTGCCGTATGTTGATTTTGGCAGTTTTCCACTCTCGACTCTCTGGAAGCTGGTCAATACGTGTGTTTGATAGCTAATTTCACTGAATACCCACACTGCGATACTCCATGGTAAACAACTTCCGCTGTTTACGGAACGCAAAAAAAGGTGATCTCAGAGAGGTAACGTAATATTGTGGGGTAGATTATTTACCAACCAGTCCGGAGAGCGACTGATTCGTCTGAAATAATTATGATAAAGAAAAGAAAGTTAATACGAAGAATGATAACGAATAGTGATCAATCTCAAAAGTTCTGAACGAAAAGGACCCCTGGTTATACAGATTGACGACTGTAACACTTTGTTAATGTTAACACCACCACCCCCCCCCCCAAATTTTAACAAAAAGTTCTGAACGAAATACAAACAAGGACCCATGGTTATCAGATTGACGAAGTTAACAATTTGTTAAGCCATCACCCCCCCCCCAAAAGAACTTATATACAAAGTCGAGTATAGAGAAACACGGACCTCCGACAAAAGGCAAAGGCAGGATCAGGTGCCATGGAGGAGCGAGCATCCTCTAGTTATAAATTAAGTTGCGAAATGAACACGATAATTGTAATTTCACGATGTTCACACATTATTGTTTTTTGCAAACTTAAACCTAAATCTATGATAAATAATAACATAAATATTTCTGCATACTTTTGCAATTTTGTAATCGAAATATTCAAACCAACTAAACTTCTAAAATACCGTAAAAATAAATCAATTGTGATTGTTCTCGTGCAAAAAATCGCAAAATTTTGACACCATGAATTAAAACAAGTTTCGGTAGCTTGTGGGTGGTTTTTCTTCCACAATTTTTAATAAAACGTATAGTGAATCTCTAAGGACAGACTTAGGGCCAGATTTGATTATTTAAAACACATCACATTCTTAAAAATATGCATCAAATGAATAATGACCATAGTGAGAAAGGAACACACACAATAATGACAAAATAACCTACTGCACTAACAAAAAATGATTTAAACGAAGGGATCAATGAAAAATTCGAAAGTAACCAACAGTGAAATTCTTTAAATGTATGAAGAATACGAAATTAAAAGTATAGCAAACACAGAACGCTGTACACACGATGCTTGGGAGTATGTGCCTTGGAGGACTAAGCATTCCCTGTTGACTGGTCACACCCACCTTTAGTCCTATGTCTCGATTCGACTTCCGTAGTCAAAACTAGTATACAATTTCATAACCACACGCCAAATAGTATTCGCCCTATTGTCCGGTTGTGTATGTAAATTAGATCGTTATAACGGCCATAAAATTTCCAGAGTACTGATTTCGAGCAAAGCTGTTGTAACCCCTGTAATATCAATTTATTTGTCAATAGCCTGTCTTGATTTTTTAATTGATGATACGCAAAGCATGTTCTTGCATACCGAGTCAAACACCATGTGCAGATACTATTGATTAATTGATACAATACATAAATACGGGAAGTCGATTATAAAGCTAATTTGCCACCACTGTGTATGTTCAATAAAATACCAAGTTAAAAGTAGATGTGGAATATTCTGTGTTGTCTTTCATTTCGAGTTCACATGGATATATTAATAAAGTAATAACAACAAAGAGTACGGCAAACTTGGAGCGAGGTAGAATCACATATAGCAGTAAACACTCCTCTTCACCGGTTACACCTGTCAATTGTCGTACAGGTGTAAAGGCAAAGATAACGAACATTGATCAATCTCGTAAGTCCTAAATATAATACAAAAACAAGAGTTGGGCAAACACGGACCCCTGGACACACCAGAGGTGGGAGGAGTAAGCATCCCCTGTTGACCGGTCACATCCGCCGTGAGCCCATAGGTCTGTTTATGTGAAAAGGGGAATAATCCGTAGTCATTATTGAGAATGTTATGAATGATCTAACAGTTGCCAGATATTTCAATGTCAGACAAAACATTTTTTTCGCCTAAAACCACTTTTTCCATACCAAAGTTCAACAAATGGTCGCCCGCACTCTGTACAACTTGTATGCATGAGACGAGCAAATCATAGCCATTTCATTCTAGTATTTTATTTTAAATTAACACTAAACAACCATCTCTTCAATATTTTCTGGTATGCACAATATCCATGTTCCCTTCCTCCCTTAATTTTCTTGTCTTGTAACGCACTTTTCATCACATACACAAGTTTGTAATTTTTACATCATATACTTATTAGCTAATCAGGGACCCCTGGACACATAGAAGGTGAGATCAAGGGTGCTAGAGGAGTGAGCATGCCTGTTTGACCGGTCACCCCGCCGTGAGCCAATTAGGTCTCGGATCCAGGTTAACGGACAGTCCGTAGTCAATAAGTGTGTGAAAAGGTACTATGACTATGAACACTTGACGGTATATAGATGATGGTTAATCATTAAGGTTGATATTTTCCAATTATGTCATTGATATATCCCGAAGATCGATATAAAGGACAAGATTGCAGATTGCTTATATTTTGGATATTTTACTTAAATTGATTTAGGAGACTGACACTACATATTGAACGTGATTATTTAAACTTTGAAATGTAACTTTCCTGTCTATGCCTAGTAATATAAACTATACATGCTTATGGTGTGTATATTCGCAGTAGATTGATATGCAAGAAGCATCTATGCGTATGCGGATTTTTTAAGCCGGGTACTACTAACAAAAAGTTGAAGTTGCAGGGTTATACGAATTCTCGTTTAAGTCATCATATTCGCAAATTGCTACGGTCGTTATAATGACCTTGTTTGCGATTTAACCAGTATCACAAGTCTATGTTGATGATTTGTTTCATACCTTTGTTAGACTGTCACATTTTCTTTTGATCGGGGTAATCCCGTTTCCTTTATTTGATACGGATCACGGGGTGTGCCGGTCAACAGGGATGCTTACTCATCAGGGAACTGATCCTAACTTCGCTTTGTCGGAGGTCCGTTTGCCCTACGTCGATTTATGTATTGTTTTTTGGGATAATGGATTATTTTTGGACGATGTTACCTTCGCCTATTTGTATTTACTACCTTTACCTTCAATAAAAAGAAAATTATTTGTCTGAACTTACAGGTACCTAAAAAGCTTCCCAAGTTATCACAGAAAATAAGATCTCGATGGACATACTAATAGCAAAACCGCAACAGAAATGGATAATAAAAATTGTTCTGATTTTCCGTATTGATTTTACAATATGATTTTGAAATGTTTTTACACTGAAGACAACAACTTGTTATTTAAAACTTCAAATACTATGCATACCATAAGAAGACCTGGTCAATACCCACTCGCTCGGTATCATTGTTGTTGCACACAATCCCTGGAACAAGTCAGCACTGGGAATCGATGCTTCAAAACTAAGAAAGCGTACTACTCTTTAGTAATAATCGAATTCCTTCCTATCCACAGATAAACATTGTACATTGGTGAAAATCTTTGCACCTTAAATTTTACCAACAAAATAGACACTAAAGGAGATTAAATCATGTATCTTCTCTGACTGATGACATGAATAATTAGATTGCCAAAGTTTCGGGAATGTCTGTCCCTCTTTCAGGACAAGCAAAAAGGTGTTTGCATGAGATACGGAATGAATGAAAATAGCACTATAACTACACTAAATCTACGAACATAATGCAAATCATATGTTTACTGTTGGTGGCTGTTAATCAATGCTGTTAATGATCGAATTAAGGCACGTTTTGTTCGTACAAACTGCTGGTCCACAATGCACTAAGTAGCAATGATGAAAAAAAAAATGAAAAGGCGTAGATAACGAACAGTGATCGATTGCACAAGTCCCAAACAGAATACAAAACAAGAGCTGGGCAAACACGGCCATTTTGTATACTAAAAGGTTGGACCATGTTGTCTGGGGCGGGTAAGTATCACCCGTCGACCGGTCACATCCGCCGCAAGTCCATTGTCTTGATCAGGTAAACCGAGTAATCCATAGTCAATATATGTGTATAAAGAAAGGCTTAACAATTCGTATGAAAAACGTTAGACAGAATTTTACTCACTGGCAGGGTGTACTGGCAAACTAAATCGTTATAACGACCACCAGAATTTGCAAAATGCTAACTTTCGAAATGCCATCTACAACTGTAAATAGTATGTCTCAAAAAAAAACTGATGACAGACTTAATGAATCTCTGGTAGGATGAATTAACTAATTATGGAAAACAGTGCAAAAGTTAGTAATTGTAAGAAATTTATGTGTTAAAACCTTAAAATTCTTTCTTTTTTTACCCATTTATAGTTTAATCTAATCAATTATGAAAGAAAATGTGTATGTTGCCACCTTTTTTAAGATGTCAGACATACAAAAACAGAAGTATAGGTTTACATCAGACATACGCACATTTTGAATAATTTTCGAAGAACAGAAATGAATAAAATAAATAAAAATGACGAATTTTAAATGTTAGCAGTTTAGAAATACTGCTTATTCGTAAAAATGCATAAATTTAACGTGCATATTAGGAAAATCAATGTAGAATACACCTAAGGTAGAGGAATTGCCACCATAGGAGTCATTGCCCTTGACAATTTTTTTTCGTTTTAATTGATTAATTATCTATGGGAAATAGCATTTTTCCCCTATCAAAAGTTTACCAGATTATGTATTATATCCAGTGAAAGAAATTCCTTTAGAAGACATATTTCTATCATCTGCAAAGTTTAATGAAATAAAGATTTTTGAAAAACCTATGACATCACATGAGGGTGGATCAACCTTGAATAAAATAAAAATATTATTTAAAACATAAGTAGTAAATCATTGGAGAATAAATAAAGATAAAATATTTTTAGAAAATCTACCTAATACTAAAATAACAATATATACGTGTAGTTATTAACATCAATCTTTATTGACAGTTGAGCAAGGTATAATGAAGCATTTAAACTTAGAAACGTCACATTGCAAATCATTGCGTAATACAGCTATTACATAATGGTTCCAAAGTTTTTGCAATATCTTTACATAACAAAATTTGGTTAATGACTTATCAATTGATAACTACATGTATATATTTTTGTACAATTGTTCATTCTTCGTTATTTTCGGTCAATAAATGACAAAATACAAACAACTTTGTTTTTTCGGAAAGGTCTTGCATGTTATTGTGTTAGGGGGGGGGGGGTAAAAGCATGAAGGTGTGAATAAAAATACTTACAGTCATAGCAGAATGGAATGTCACAAAACTGCCAGCGAACATTACTGTCCGTAGTGTAACACCAGGGGAGTGGCTCGTTGTCGGGATTTCTACAGTAGTTCTTCTGCTTAGAGAGAGTTGATCCAAGAGCTCTTACTCGAGCGTTTGGTATGTGGGGATATGTACTGTCCCAGCGCTGACACGGTATTCCGTCTTTAGTCACGTTTATTTTCCCTTGATATTCCATACCTTGCATTGTATTTTTACAGTCCTCTGATATGTGGAAAAAAAAACATATTCCTTTAAACACTTAAAATAAGTAGTTAGATCGAGTAAATATTCTTTAACCATAAGCGAAATTTCGCTACATTTTAGCTTCCAATCTTTTTATCAAAATAGCATTATAAAAGCATCACTTTCATCTCTTATTGATAGTTCATTGGTTATGTTGCATGTATTGGATCTTTGTTGTTGTTTGATTAAGATACTGAATTTATGAGATTTCATACATGTTTTAAAGTATTTAAACACATTTCCTCCAGGAATTGGTTCTAGAAAGTCTCCTGATTTTCACATTTCACATTCAGAAGAAATCTTTTTTGACAAACAAGAGTTAATGTTTGGTGAATATTTTATTATTTCACTATGAAAATATTTCATTTGCCCATCTGTAAGCTCAGGAAAACATCATTGTCTTTAGTTTATGAGAAACAGTCCAAGCATTACTAACCGTAGACATGAAACAAAAGCTGCAAATGAAAGAATTCTAGGAAAAGGAGAAGATAATAAACACAAAGAGTGTGCAATCTCAAGTCTCAAACAGAATACAAAATAAGATCTGGACAAATATGAGGAGTAGTGGATACACCAAAGGTGTGACCAGGTGCCTAGGGAGAGTAAGCACCCACTGTCGACCGGTCACACCGTGAGCCCATTGTCTTCATCGGGTAAACAGAGTAATGTAAAGGCAAAGATAACGAACAGTGGACCAACTCCTCGTAAGTCCTAAATGACACTACAAAAACAAGAGTTGGGCAATCAACGGCCCCTGGACCAGCACCGAGAGGTGGGATCGGTGCTAGGAGGAGTAAGCATCCCTGTTGACCGGGTCACACCCGCCGTGAGCCCATAGTCTTGACAGGTAAAAGGAACAGTCCGTTAGTCAAATCACGTGTGAAAACGGCTTAACAATGGCTATGAACACATCAACAGCATTTGACTCAATGATAAGGTCATATTGATAAACTGAATTGCTATAACGACCATAGAATTTACGAAATGCTGCCTTTAAATGTGACTGTTGAACCCCTGCACCAAACAACTTGTCTGTAAGTAGTTGCCTCGATTCAAAAACTGATCATACGCTAGAACAAACATCTTGCTGTATCGAATAAGTTAGAAACAAACACCATTGCAGGTCGATGATGGAATGTTGCTATATAAATAAGGGAAGTTGAGATGGAGAAGCTGAAATCGTCCCGTTTGTCATAAATGTTGAGTAAGTTAGTTTGCCGTAATGTCCAATGTTCAATAAAATATCCAGTACGAGAGCAGACATGGACAGACACTGTTGGTGTCCTTTATTTCTAGTATCGTTGGGATATATTTGAATCGACATATGAATGAAACATCATTATTATTGATAGATAAACATCTTCAATATATAGAAATGTTGAATTAAAGGCACAACCGTAGAGATCTTTCCTCTTTAATATAGAAGCTTTTGAAATGAATTATGCCTCATAAGACATATAAAAATAGGTCAGCTAATAGGGAGACACAATTAGTGCCATTGGAATTCCAACAGACTGTGGAGAGCCTGCTTCCAAAAACTACAAGATATGTCAATGAGGAACTCCAGCATTGCTTTAAATATCAACTTCAGAGTACTTGTGTGTAGGAATCGGAGTGGAGTTTAACAAAATAATTTTTGAAATGGCTGATCACTAGATAAGAATATTTCTTTTTTTCCATTATTGTTAAAGAAGCACTGCCTATAATGTTACAGAAGCCTTGTCTTTAATTTATCGTCGCGAGCCGTGTAAAGTGTTGAAAGTCATGTTTCTTGATGTTGTGATTGTGGAAAGGTCTGGCGATTTCACAATTCACAGAGGTTCTTTAGAGAGTTTTTAGAATCCACTTCTGATTTACAGCACTTCTGGCATATGTAGTTTCACAATACTCTGAGTTGCCTCCTTGACAGCTTATATTTTCGTGAGGAGTAAAGACAGGGGATGTGGAACATTACTAGATCCAGCATATATTCTTTGTTTGTAAGGGGTTTTATGAATTTTGGAATCCAGTATAGGTACGGTAGTTTATATTCTCCGTCCATTGACTGGATATTAAATGTGTTTAAAACTGAAGCATGTGATTTTGAAGAATTTCGTCCTTTTGAAAGAGCAGTAGGAGTGTAAGTACGATTACCCAAATGTGGAGTTAATATTATGTTCGTTTAAAATGCAGTTGTAGTAATGAGCCTTACAGACAAAAACAATATTGTTACAAGCTTTGTCCGGCTGGAACCAGAACATATTCCTCATGTAACCTATCTAATTCATTGTGATCACTTCCGGTTTACGAAACACAGAGATAGATGGTACAGACTTTGGTACGTATATGTCTAATACGGGATTTCAGTAATCTTCTTATACTTTTTATCCATTCTGATAAGTATCAAGTTCTTCTTTCATCATATTGACCCATCGTCTGCATAATCTTCGACAGATTTCATAATGGAGATGAAGTTCTGTCACCAATTAAATGACCGAGGTTCTCTGAATTTGGGATCTTTTGAAATAATTGATCTTAGATCCTCATTTTCAACTATATTTACATCACCTGTAATGACATGTCCAGCTGAACGTAGTTGAAAAGCAAGAAGAAGAACAAGTGGGTTGGATTAGTATAGATATGTCAACTATCTAGGGCACTACAGAGTTTGCTTGTGTTAAAACAGCTTGGTTGCAATCGTGGAAGTATATTTGTAGGAAATGCAGGGTGCTAGATATCCGTAAGTCTCGCGGTGGTTGTTAAAGAGCCTGTGATGGGACACCATCGCATAATCATAGCATTCGGCCTATATTCTGAGCGTTGAAAAATCCAAGTGTAGACTAGCTTGGACTTCTAATAACTTGTTCAAAAACTCTCAGTGGAACAGAGTAAAGTTTAGTGCGTTATGTGATGTGGACCTAATTGTTGGCTGACGTAAGGATAAAAGTGAGCGAAGAGTGACATCTTGTATGTGTGGTCTTGATATTGAACGATTGTCCATTGACTTCGTTTACGTCTTTTTGTGCATTGGAAAAAGTCTCATCACATTCACTTTATTTCCCATTGGACTCTAGTCAAATTTCTTACATTTTGTACTTTACATTGACCATCCATATGGAAATAGCAGTGCCCAGCGTCTTTGATCCAGTGACCTTCTCGTTGTCTACGAAAAGGGTACTTAAAGATGGATTGTTGTTGTATGATGGTAATTTTTTTCTAAAATTCTAGACTTCTCATTGAAGATGGAACATCGCGTAAGAGGAATTCAAAACTGTTTGTACAAAAGTTGGTTTCCACCATTACCAATTTGAAGTCTATGCCCCGATATTCTTTTGTTGAGTGACCCTTTCGTTTCCCCAACGTAAATCAAACCACAGATGGTACACTCAATTGCGTAAACAACATTAGAAGATTTACAGGTTAATCTTCGAAGGTTTTGGTACAGAAATCACGTCCTGTGAGATTAACTAGTAAAGGAATTCCTAGTGATTAATATATCACAAGTTTTAAATGTTTAACTGAACATTTCGAAATGGAAACATGAGATCCGTAGAGGAATTATCCGTTGTCAAAATCCGTAATAATGTTTTCAAACACGTCAGACAGCTTTTGATCCAAAGGCAAGTTGTATGGGGAAACGGGACCGTTAATTTGCAAAACGCTTTCGTTAAACGTGACTATTGAAACTACTTTTTTGTAAGTAGCCTGCCTCAATTAAGATTAATCTTACGCAGAACAAGTTCTTGTGTATTGAATAATCTAAGAGAGATAAACATCATATTGCAGATGATGATGGATATGGTAGTTAGTGATGAGAACTGAAAATCGTCCAGTTTCATAAAGTTTTTTTGTTAGTTTAGTCATCTAATGTCTATGTTTAATCAAATACGAAGCAGATGTGGATGACTGCTGT
This sequence comes from Ostrea lurida, assembly GCA_903981925.1. NCBI lineage: Eukaryota > Metazoa > Mollusca > Bivalvia > Ostreida > Ostreidae > Ostrea > Ostrea lurida. The sequence goes on along the minus strand of CAJDSM010025643.1, from coordinate 12,484 downwards.
CTTTTATTTCTGATTTGCTGAGATACATGTATATACAGTTTACATAAGAATGATTTTTTTTTTTATCATTAAGAGAAAAACGTAAGACGTAGTCGATAAATCGGAATGTCGAATGCCACCGCTACAGATATTCTTTATTCTCATGTAAAAGCTAGTTGAATAATTTTTTCCCTCATAAGAAAGCTAACAAAGGAGCACAGTTCGTGCCCATGGGAATTCCAACAGACTGTTGGAAGACATGATCACCAGACACAAAGGTGTTGCCATTGAGGAACTCCATCATTGCTATAATGTCAGCTTCAGAGTACTTGTGCGTAGATTCAGAGTGGAGTTTAACAAAGTAATTTTTAGAATGACTGATCACTAGATATGAATATTTTCCTCTTCCCTTTTCCATTTTTGTTGAAGCAACTCTCTATAATGTCAAAAAGTCTAGTCTTTAATTTATCGTGAGGAATGGTTGTGTAAAGAGTTGAAAAGTCGTCTTGTTGATTGTGAAAAATTGTATAACATTTGTATAAAATCCATTCCCGTGTATTAATTCAATTTAGGACATACAATCGTTTCACTCCTACGACAATGTTTAGATCTTACTGAAAATTCGTCAACAACACATAACAGGTATACATAAATATAAAACTTTACTCACTGTAATCACAATACGGTATATCGCAGTATTGAAAACGGACAGTAGCATTCATAGTGTAACACCACGGCCTTTCTTCATAATCAGGGTTTCTGCAGTAATTATTGTGCTCTGATGAAACAAAGCCCATGAATCCAGATGAAAATGGATGACTATGTGGTTCCTGCTTGTCCCAGCGTTGACATTCTATGCTGTCTTCTGTTTTCGCTTCAGTTCCAAAATATTCTAGCCCCTTGTCGCTATGCAAGCATTCCGATTCATCTTCAGAAAGATGATTTTATAATTTCATTAAATTGATTTTTTTTCGATCAGTATGCTATTAAATCAAATTTTCATTCCGCACAGATTATTTCCTGAATATAAATGAAAATCTGAAGCGTGCATAATTGACTGGGTCTTTAAATAGTGAGAATATTACGAAGAAAGCCAAGCAGACAGAAAAACGAAAACTAAAATGAAAATGAAATAAAAGAAAGCAGAATACTGACTTTGCAAACAAAATGGAATGTTACAATATTCCCACGATACATCAGCTGATGCAGTATAACACCAAGGCATGGCATCTTGATTGCCTGGATTTCTACAATAATTTTCGTGCATGCTTGCACTTCCATCTAGTAGCTGGACATACCATGGACCGGGTAAAAGGGGGCTATCCCATCTTAAACACTCATAGCCGCTTGCCGTCTGCGAGAGTTTTCCTCGGTATTCTCCACCGCTAATAGAAGCTTTACATTCTTCATTTGAATAAAAGTAATCAAAAGACATTAAAAACAGCAGTCCCGCTGAGAATCGTGCAATAAAAGCATACCTACAACGATTAAATTATATTCCATATAGCTCTATAGTGTATAAAGTGTTCTCTGTTGAAAATGATTCTAGTACATTCTACTTGTATTTCATTGCAAAATACGAAGTTCTCTATTACATATATAGTTTACAATGATGAGTTAAAACAGTTAAAGGAGCCGGTTTCCTTTTCTATGGCACCTAACGGTTACAATTGACAGTGGTTTCTAAATAGTTTCATTTGTTTCCGTATCGAGGAATATATGCTGAAAAAATAACTGATTTTTATACCCTTTGTCAAGCAGTTTTAACCATGGTACTCCTTCGTGAAGCAGGCAAGTCTATACACAGAGGACAACATTCATTTTGGATACATAAATTGACCTCATGCTTTCCTCGTTTACAAAGCACTCGACATTATTACATGCAAAAACAAAATTTTCTATCAACATCAGAAAATCGATTATTTTTATTAAATAGCATGATACAAACAAATGCAAGTGGTTAAATGAAGGGATACGTGTATTCATTTCAACTGTTTAAGAAAACAGCTGCTTTATGAATATAAATGAAATAATTGTGGATACAACGGAAATCATTGCAGAGGAAACATACAACAGAGAAATGTCAGCATAAGAGTTATCGCCCTTGACAATATATAACTGATTATTCATAGAATTTATAAACCTATTTTGATATTTAATTGTTTACCTTTTTTATTGTACATTGCTAATAAAATTACTCCCAAAAATTATCTCTTTCATGCACAAATTTAATGGGGAGAAAAATTGCAAAAAATAGTATCACATAAGGGAAGAACTATCCTAGCAGATTTTATGGATGACCACTACAATAGGGGAAAGTAAAGCATTAAAACGATTTTTGTATGTGATGAAAATGTTCTGCATATCTGGTTGAGCGGATAGACGAATATCTCGAGTTGTATTTAATGAAATTTCCAATAATTGTCATTCAATATTTAGCAAGGTTCTAAAGAAAAATAATTTTTAAGGATACATTTTCTTACTAAATCGATGAAAAGCATGCTTCAAATTAGCTAGATTTCGATTCCTCTGAAAAATATTACAGGTGTCTTCATAAAATTCAGTAATGAATACTACAATGTACGACACTCTGCTGTTTGATATGAACTAAAAGATTTATGTGCATTTTCTGCCAAATACATAGAAGATATTCAATAGCAAATATTTTAAAAGTAATGAAATAAATTTAGTACCACAAAATGGAATATCACACAACTCCCATCGTGTGTTTGTATCCGTTGTGTAACACCAGGGACCTTTGGTTTCCACAGCCCTAGGGTTTCTGCAAAAATTCTCGTGCATGCTCACATTCCCCGTCAAAATGGTGTTGTAATTGTGTGTCCAAGGACTTTGTCTGTCCCACCTTTGGCAAATCTTACCGGAAATAGTAACTGATATGTTTCCGCTGTATTCCATGCCTTCTTTGGTTATCTTACAATCACGCGCTGTAAAATAGGTAGTTAATTTTACCTTAAAAATGCTTGACATTAATCTTCTCTACATATGATACACTATAAAGTTGATAATACGCAGACAGTGTATTTACTTTAACAATTACTGTACATGGATTTGAATTTCATTGTTACAATTACCATACAGTTGGGATGTTTGTTTTGTTTGTTTGTTTTTTTTTGTGTTTTTTTTTTTGTTTTGTTTTTGGTTTTTTTGTTGTTGTTTTTTTTTTGGTTTTTTTGTTGGAAGGGGCAACAAGCATAATAGCACCAAGCTAGTTTTTAGAACATGTTATAACTACTATCTTTGAAGATCTGTATTATATAATAGTACGTTAATATTGTATTTAAATTTCATACTTTTAAGATAATGACGTGTTCGTAAATCGAATTTTACTGTTCTTAACACTAAATAATGACTCAAAAATGAAAATGTTCTCTATTTGGAACTAAAAAGAGCTAAATGAAGCAATGGAAACATGACGATAGCAAAATGTTTGATTTAGTCCCTACAAAGCATACAACATTGAAAGTATTGCAAACATGTAACCCTGAAAACATCAGAGGTAGAACCAGGTACCCAGGAGGAGTAAACATCTCTTGCTGACCGGTCACATCAGTCGTAATTCATCTATGTTCACCAGGTAAGCCGAATAATCCGTGGTCAAAATCGGGATGGAAGGAATGACTCAACACTTAGTATAAAACGCATCAGATGGCATTCAACTTTATGACGGGTTATATTTGTAGATTTTACCACTACAATTGAAATAGAATTTCTAAGTGTTGACTGTAAACCAAACGTTTGTAACATCAACGTACTCATCATTACCATGCCTTGATTGAAAAATTAATCGTATGCATCACATGCTCCAACTTATCCAATCAGTTGAGAGGCATAAACACCATTTTAGTCGATTTGACGATCTTATGTTTTCAACAGCCAACTAGAAAAATTCTTTCCTATATTTTTTTTCATCTTATTTTTTTTTTTTTTTTGCATATTTGTACTCCCAAGGGGTCATAGATGTAATTCAGCTTGGTTGCCCGAATTGCAAGTTTCCGCAACCCTGGTAATTTGCATAAACTAAAAATGGTCACAAGACGCCTTCTCGAAACTATTAATTTTACATCACTTGCCCTAGAATGATTAATAATGATTGATTAATAAGAATGATTGATAAATACTTCTCTCAAGCGTGTTACGACTTCTCCTACCCGTTTCCATCATATTTACTAAATTCAAAGTCAAGGTCAGTCGGAAGAATAGGCTTGACATTATGCATTGTTCTAACTGTATTCAGTGAATTGTATGTTCATGAGTAACTCATCTCCGTAAATCCAGATCATCACGACCACCATCAAGGCCCTCTTTGTTGTCCTCTTCTTTCTGATTATCTTAATACTCAAAATCGTTTCTGTCAAAATCCTCTTTATCGACCTCGTTCCTTTCGACAGGAAGTCCTGCTTCAGTGTGAGCCTCTGGTAGCTTAGTGTACGCATTGCAGCAGCCCCCTTCGCAAGCGCAGCTACAGTATAAAGTGCATGAAAGATGCTGTTTGTGACAGTCATATGCCTCGGTGCATTTCTTGTCTTGTGCTTTACACTGTCACTGAATAAAATCAGTCAGCTCTGGTGAAACTGAGTCATCCTGGATCTCCAAGCTAAAGTGAATGATATCGGCGGACTCATCAGGCGGACCTTCCTTGTCTGCGCTTTACACAACATCAAATTCATGTGAATCTGGAGTGCATGCAACAATAGTTTGGTAGATGTTGGAGGCAGGGCTGTGCAATTCGCACCTTCCTTCTTTTTGGTGATTAGCGGGAAACAGACAGACTACATGGTTGTATCTAACGGCTTGCCATACATAGCTGCCTCCATCACCTCTGCTTGTGTGACTCCAACCTTATCCAGAACAACAGCCAAACATTTGAAAGTTCCAGTCAAGCATGATCTTCAACGTGGTGATCTTGCCTTTTGCATACGGGTATGATGATGAGTCACATACGCTTAGGGCGTGTGCGCCTGGGAGCTCAGACAATGTAGCAATGTTCCATCGCACTGTTTGATCTGTACCTTGGACTGCAGTTTTGTCCGGTACACACAATAGACCGACAGAACAACCACGTCGGTACATGGATCACGCCATATCCGGACCTCTCAGCCTTGTTGACACAGGAGATCATAGTGACATCCGCTTCGTCGTGAGCAAATTATCCTGCCAATCTAGTGTCCATCGTTACCTTTTGTCCTGGATCGATGAATGTTAAGAAACCCAACACCTTCACCAGACTGAATTCCAAAATGTGCCCGAAACACCGATTCAAGTGTCAGGTCCTCTTCCGTCGGCACACGTGGTGCCGGGTGGCAATTCTTCTATACACATTGATCTTGGTACCTCGTACCTCTTGCCACCCTCCCGTGTATTGATTTGGTTAATATTTTGATCCGTGTGCTATGTCGGTTGAGGCACGTGTCACCAATATTGGTGGTTTGGGCACACGTTATACAATCCAGAACAATCTTATATCATTTATTACATGACAATCTCCCCTAATCTGCCAGCGGCAAAGTAGTCCTATCTTCTAATACTACCATACAAGACTATGCGATACATACACAGTATCCTCGGTACATGCCACAGGATATTGAGTAAGATCAGTCCTTCTACAGCCTGGTCACTCTTTAATTAATCAAATTATCATCCACGATTGATACTTGATAGCCAAAATACGATTTGATTGAGTCCATACCCACAGACTGTCATTCGTGGCTTACCCATACCAATCCCCCATTTCCCCAAATGTCAGCGGAAATTGAATTCCACAACTTCAAACTGATCCTTGTCAAATTGGATTTATAAATCAAAATTCAACCCGTGAGAAACCTGCTCACACCTTAAAGTGGGGAAATACGCAATCTCCCATGTATGACGCCCTCATAAACCCTGGCTGTCAATTTCACCCTAGGAGCCCCTGATTATCACACTCCATTCACTGCACTTAGTTTGTCCCCAAGACAGACACCACGCAACACGATGCCTAGCAGAAGGCTATCTAAAACGCATAAAGAGAAAAAATCTAAAACAAGACGAGCAAATAACAGAAAAGCTCGCACGATCAGACGAACAAAACGTCTGTCAGAGAACGCTCAGAAGAATGTTCTCAACCTCTCGGACTATATTCTGTCTGAAGCTGAACGTTCCTTACTCAGCAAAGGTTTGAAATTTATTCCTACACCCGGGACGCGCAATAAAAGACGCAACTTGCTCTT
>CAJDSM010025636.1:24502-39451 GCA_903981925.1 Ostrea lurida | reverse complement strand
CATTCGATTTTGTATGTGTTTTGGGGGACTAATACTTTGCTACTTCGCCATTTTATTTTTATCCTTAAAGTAGCACAATATGTATTTTCCAAAAAATGAAATCTTAGATTTTTTTTTACTATGTATACATCTACTAAAGTTTTTCTTTCTCGCGTGATTAATTACAACGATGAAAGTCAAAAGATGCACAAGAGCAAACTACGTTATACATGTACTTGTTTCTAATAGTTAAATATTGTTATCAACCTAATATAGTAACAGAGTTGCGTGGGATCAACGCATGTGTATTTATAAGCATGCGCAGTACTGTATTTAATTTATTGCTTTGTGGTGTTTACACATGGCCTCTTTTCTCTTTGTTAACAATTATACGTATTTAATATTAACAAGTCATAAGTATGCATGTGATATCTGATCATATATTTTTGCAATTACAGTTCAGAATGACGTCGAATATAGAATATTTACTACAAACATTTCAAGCGTGATTTTACGTGCATCAGAATTCTACAGGGCTATATCCTCTTTCCATTTATTGAATTATCACGTTGTAGACACGTTGTCTTTTGAGGCTTATTTCTCGTTTGTTATTTACATTTTGAGCGGGCAGATTTCATGGTGCGCATTTTTACCGTTTATATATTTGATTTCCTTCAAGAAATCACAGTATACATGTATATTATTATTCACATATAAAGGCAAAAATAACAAACAGTGATGAATCTCGTAAGTCCTAAAATATAATACCTAAAAAGGTTGGGCAAACACGAGACCCCTGGATACATCCAGAGGTTGTAGTTCAAGCGTGTCCTTAGGGGAGCAGCAGTCCCCTGATGCGAGCGCGGTCAGCACCGCCCGTGAGCCCATTGTCTTGACTCAGGTAAATGGAGGCAATCCATAGTCAATTCAGTGTGTGAAAAGCTATGAACACAATCAGACGCACATTTGACCCATGACAGGCCATTGGCAAACTAGATCTGTATTTAACGACCATCATAATTTGCGAAATGCTGCCTTTGAATTGCATCTGAAACCCCTGCAACACACTTTGTTTTTGATTCGACTTCTAAAAGCTGACCAATTGTATGTTTAGAAACTTACAGAATATATTCTCAGTGATGCAATTTATCATCAATACAAAAGTCAGCACATAATATTGCCTATAATTAAGGAATCTATTGTATACGATCTGGTCGGTAAAATGGGTAGCAAGACTAAAACACATCATTCTATATTTTCCACGAACTATGCACCTGTTGCTGAAAACCTTGCATTTTTTCAATAAAAGAAACTCAATGCATTTTTTTTTCGTAAATCCGGACCAATAGGAAACCGAATACGGTGATTCGGGCCGGCGTTATCTGTTATGCATGCCTCGCGTATGTTTAAACGAAAGAGAAGGTGTGAATATTCTCTGGAGAATAGAAATACAAATAGGCGAAGGTAACATCGTGTCAAACGAAAGCAATTAATTAATAACTGTACTCTTAATTGATTGTAATCGTGGAAGAAGTTAGAGTCCCACAGGAAGCGGAATACTTCACAGTCAGTCAATTAAATGTTAGATTATTTAATTTACATCATTGTGACAACGTGCTGTTCTGTCGTAATTAGTAATTAAAGGGAAGCTAAATTAAGTTCATGATGAGATATAAAAATGAAAGTGATAACACATAGCAAAAGATATAAAACCATACGCCAGTGTTTGCCCATAAAAAGGTTTGTGTAGACGATCGCGAATTTCACGCAGCCTGCCAATAGGAATCGTGATAGCAACTGCCCCGGGATCATGAGACATTTAAGCTTAAGGTATTCAGTGTATTATGAAGGGGTGATGAAGAATTTTGAATGATATATATCAACAAAAGTGTCTATAGTTAAGTAATGGTGAAAGTGAAATAGATGAAATCCACATGACTGATAGATTATGATAAGCCGACCATTTTGGACTTGATACTTTTTTTGAAGAGTTATCTGCCCTTTGTAAAATAAGAAAAATCAAATTTTCTACAATGTATCGGTAAATTTGATTAATTTCATTAAAGAAGTGTATGAAACTTTTTACCAAGAGATTTTTATGAAAATATAATTTCTTTGAAAAATAATTCATAAAACATGCTATTCCCATAGACTTCAATGTAAAATTCACGGTGAAATATATCAAGCAGTAATCAAAATTTTGAAAATTCCTATGGTGGAATATTTTTTATCTGACGAACCCTTCAAAATGATACCATGGTTATAAATGTAAAAATCCCACCATCCATTTACTAAATATGATATATGGTCATTATACATTAAATACCTTAAGTCAAAATCTGAATATTGCAATGAAATTATTGTGACGTCAATCATTCCAAAATAAAATTGTTATTGCTCAATTAAATTTCTAGTTTGCAAATTAAGAGATTCAGTTCAAAGGTAATGACCATTTTACAGGTGATTGAAATTTTGACTTGAATCTGAGTTTGCTTCCTGATCCCAGGGCCAGGGCAATGTCACAAGTGATAGCCAACATTCCCAGGTCATTTTAGTCGAAATTTCAATATTCGACCCGGGTTACGCGTATTCGATTTCCAATAGACTCTGGTATTAATCAATACATGCATATATAGGACTTGCATAACAAGAGCTTAAACATTTTATTAATCAAATAGGAAGATAAAAACGCGAAGATAACGAACAGTGATCAATCTCCTTAGTCTCAAACAGAATACAAAACAAGAGTTGGGCAAACACGGACCACTGGATATACCAGAGGTGGGATCAGGTGCTTAGGAGGAGTAAGCATCCCCTGTCGACCGGTCACACCCGGCATGAGCCCATTATCTTGATCAAGAAAATGGGGCAATCCGTAGTTAACATTGGTATACAAAGAACGGCTTAACATTTGTTTTGAAAAAGTCAGACAGCATTTTACCCAATGGCAGGCCATACAGGCAAACTAGATCGTTTTAAAAACGACCATATAAATTGCGAAATGCTGCCTTTAAACGTGACTGTTGAAATCCCTGCAATAGCAACTTGTTTGTAAGTACATGTGGCCTGGCACCATTCAAAAATTGATCATACGCAGAACAAGCTCTTGTGTATCGAATAGGTTGAGAGACATACACACCATATTCAGGTGGTGATGGAATGTTGCTACAAAACTATGGGAAGTTGACGATGGAGAAGCTGAAATCGTCCCATTCATCATAAAGTGGAATTGTTAGTTTACCGTTAATATTTTTGTTCAATAAAATATCCAAGTACGAAGCAGATATGGAAGATTCTGTGGCGTCGTTTATTTCTACTTCGCTGGGATATACTGAATTGGCATATGAATGGAAATCATTACTATTATTATTTTTATTAAATAAAACGTCGTCCATACATGTACATCGAAATGTCGCATTATAGGCCACCGCCATCTCTTCTTTTCATATACAATGTAGAAGCTTTTGAATAAATTCTGTCTCGTAAGAATATTTATGTAAAGCGCCTTAGAGTAATTTTTTTAATTATATAGGGCGCTATATAAATGTGCATAATAATAATAATAATAATAAAAAAAAACATGACAGCTAACAAAGGAGTATAGTTCGTGTCCATCGGAATTTCAACGGACTGTTGGAATACTTGATCACCAAAAAACTATAAAGATATTGTCAATGAGGAACTCCAGCATTGCTTTAATATCAACTTCAGAGTACTTGTGGGTAGAATCAGATATATAGAGTTTTCACTGAAAACATCATCCGTTTGATTAAAATATTCATCTCCACATTATACAGCCATTTAAGACAGAAAATCGGCGACATTGTGTGCCTGTTTGGCAGTTCGAAGAACAAAATTACTTTTTGTGTTCAGTCCCTGAAACGTTCTACTTTACCACACGCACGGTGACCGCACTCAGAACGAACGGTGACCGCACGGTGACCACACGCTAAACGCACGGTGACCGCACGCTGAACAATGAATGAAAAATGACTGAACGCACGGTGATCGCACACAGAACGTACGATGACCGCACGGAAAATGGTAAAGTAGAACGTTTCAGGGACTGTAACGTTAATTCAAGATAACAAACACTGCTCCGTTAGCTAGCAAAATCTAAAAAGCAGAAGGCTAAACGAACAAATGGAATTCCATTCATTAAGGGCGTAAACTTTTCATGTTTTATACATCGGGATTGGGATGCAATTAGTTTCATCTCTATCAACAATGACATAAATGAGAAAGACATCAATAACTTATAACAACAATTTGTAAACACAAATTAGAGCATGCGTATCAAATGACATGCAGAATTATGTTAAGGATAAACCTCTTTATGATGTGGTTCATTTTATGTTCTTCAGCGCCCATAATATAAATTGGCGAAGTAAACAATGTGTTAAATGTAATTATAGTACCAAAAAACAATACAAAATCGAGTGTAGGGCAACACGCACCTCCGACAAATGCAAAGACAGGATCAGGTGCCATGGAGGAGTAAGCATCCTCTGCTGACCGGCTCACACCGCGCGTGAGCCCGTAGTCGAAACAAAGTAAACGGGGTTACCCGTTCGTTAAAGTCTAGTACGAAAATGACAGTCTAACAAAAGGTATGAAACAAATCAGTCAACATAGTGACTAAAGTGATAATTGTAATTGCAAACAAGGTCATTAGAGCGACCGTAGATTTTGCGAAATGATGACTTTAAACGAGATTCGTTATAACCCGCAACATCAACTTTTTTGGTTAGTAGTTGGCCTCGCTTTAAAAAGTCCTCATACGCATGACATGCTCTTGCGTATCGAAATCAACTTGAGAGGCATACACCATCAATAGCAGGTGATAGTGCTACATTACTACTGGAAAAGGGACGTTGACGATTGCAAAGTCAAAGTCATCACGTTTTATCATATATGTAGTTGTCAGTCACCATTAGAGTTCAATATTAAGTAAAATATCCAAATTGAAGCAGATCTGTCAGATTCTATGGTGTCCTTTATTTATAGAGTTTTGTCAGGATATATCAAATGGACATAATTATGACAATTATGATTGTTAATTGATAAGAAATCATCTATATCTACCTATATGTAAGGTTGAAGGACAGGGCAAGTTTTTTGTTTTTTACCCGTAACAGTTTTTTAACAAATTCTGCTTCGTATGAATATAAAATAAGTGCCGATAAAGGGCGGCACAACTAGTGCCCATAGCAATACCAACAGATGTGTTGGAAGACATGGTCTCCAAAGACTACATAAATATTATCTTATAAGAAACCCATGCATGCTCTTCTAATATCTACTTTTTTTAGTGTGCGGCAATCAGAGGCAATCAAGAGTGGTTTCATAACAAATCATGTATCTTGTTTCCCCAACGACCAGAAACTTGTAATTTCGTAATCCGATCAAATCCAAAATAAATAGTCCGATTTGAAACACGGCACAATATATTCCGCTTATTTAATTACACTACCGAAGATGGCTATTTAATCACAAATATTCATGGGTTGAACTTGGAACCAGTGAGAAATGTAATCTTCATGCCATATACTTGATCTCTGAATCATCTAGAAAAAACAAGTTTCATTTCAATGCTTCCATCAGAAGTAAGAATTTTCTTACTGAATAAGGGCACAGTTTAACAGTTTTCAAAATATGTTGGCATCTATTAGTGCACCTGAAAATGAAAAAGGGATTTGATTCCATGGTATAGACACAATTATACATGTGGGGTAAGCACCATTGAAAATATGCAAAAATTGGCAGAGAATATCTAGAAAATGTTAAATTTGTTGTGGTGACTTTATTTAATCAAGTTACCGTCAACATCAAAAATCCAACATGCTTTTCAAACTGAGTGTCTAACTTTGAATGCCTTTATAAAGTTATGAATTTTCTTAATCTATTACATGAATGCCTTTATAAAGTTATGAGATTTTCTAATCTTATACATAACATCTCTAGTTTATAAAATGTATAATTTATGTCGTTGCTTTATCACAAAAAAATAAATAAAATTCACAAACATTAGGATTAACCCTCGTAATACAACATTGTGGTACATGAAAAACACATATAACTCTTCGTGATCTGGAACTCATTTGTGAACTTTCAGCAACACTTGATACATGCATTCCATTTTTGCCATTACTCCTCAGGTATGCAGTTCCGATCCAGAGGGATGATTATTGGCGCTCTTCTTTAATCCCCTGCAGGTTACGATATCCAAGATGGCTTTCCTGAAGTTCGGATTGAAGATGACGTAAATGATGACGTTATAATGCGGTGCTAACGTCGCCAGGAATATTTTAGGAGGCTGTATGATCCCTGTCACATCTTCACTGTCATCTGATCCATTCACTTTCTAAAAATGATAACAACAGTAGTGGTACAATAGCTTAAACTATTTTGTTGAAAGCGATAAAGAAATTTGCATTTATTGGAACTTTCAAATATGAGAAAAATGAAACAAACAGTGATCAATATCGTAAATAACATTATACAAATGTTTCACTGGTATAGATACATGTATTGCTAATTTGAAATTACTTCAAAATGAATGTATGTAACCAACGCAACAAATTATCTTGACATTTCGTTCCATATGATCTGCATTTCCAAAAACACACTGTTCTAGGACATGATTTAAAGGAATCACTTTGGTCTTATCTGGTTTATTGGTATGTGAGGTGAACTCACGATGGAAAGCGTGATAATTTATGCATAACACGTGTAAAGGCTGGCCATTATGCATAAATTATCAACGATTTCCCATTGTATTTAATTACCTAATATGACTCTCATACCAAGTGATTTCATGATTCCTATTTTCACATTTGAACAGAATGAAGTTTAAGACAAGGAACGTGATCAATCCCATAAATAGCACGGACACACGGAACCCTAAACACAACAGAGGTAGGATACCGTGCCTATGAGAAGTAAGCGTTCCTGTTGATCGGTCAAATCCGCCTTGAGCCTTAATCTTGATCAGGATCAGGTAAAATCTAATTATGAAATGTAAAGAACGGCCTAACAAATTAGTATGAAACGCGTTAGAGAGCATCCGAAGTAACTTCTGTTATATTTGCACATAAGCTCAAAATAATGGCGGGAATAACAATAGAATTTGCGAAATACTGACGTCAAACTAGGACTGCTGAATACCCAGTAACATCAATCTTACCTCGATTTAAACGCTGTTAAAAACTTTCATATGAAGAGCATGCCCCAGCTTGAAATTCATCGACATCACAATCCCCGCCCACTACGTCCGACAAGTTTTCTCACTAGTGAGATGTAGTGCGTGGTGAAATTAACACATTAGAGCTTCAAGAGGGTTATCAACACAGAAATGTGTAAAATTTGTACAGTATAGGTTTATGTGCATCATATACTCAATAAAAAAGTTGAAGGTCATTAGATAAATTCACGTTTATTTTTTGTTGCAGAGGTTTTGTTTGTTTCTAAGAATATGTACAAAGTTGTAAAGTCTTGACTAAGTGTAGCCCGGTGTCTCACTGTATTGTGCTAGTTAAATGCTTTCAATAAAAACATTCTAATACACTACTTTTGAGTTATATTTGTTATGCTTTTAAAAAGTACACACATTTTCTCAATGGGATCATTAAAAACAATTAAATTTTTTCTCTTTATATTCGTGAAAAATATGGTCGTGCACTTCGTTTGCTTCGCGTTTGCTAAAATTGGACATTTCATTGTTCGTGCTATGTATCCCAAAGCAATCTAGAACGTAACTAGCGACATCATTACGAATATTTTCTTTAACTCTTACCCGAAGCTTGCCTTTCTTTTTACCTGTTAACCTGCTTTTAATACGAAATAGATGATTTCATGTAATATTACATGGAGAATCAGCATGTATGGTTGTGCGTTGCTTAATTTTTACGCTGTGATAAGAATAGTAAATGAATTATTTTATACGAAAAATATTGTTTTCCTACATTGTGTTCACATTGTGACACCGAAATTTCTTACTTTAATAAGAGATGAAGATTAGTATGCTTAAAATACTAAAATTTATGCTCATTGTTAATTATATGACTTTGAAATCGAAATAAAGCCCCTGGGAATAAAACAAACAAATTTAAAAGTTTTCATGAAATATTATTCAGTTTTACCATTCTGGCGTTCCATATATTTCTCTTGATCTGTCGACATTCTAATAAGATTTTTAACGGTGAAAATGACTGGAGGAATTTGGAAACGATTTCAAAAGATTGGAATTGGATTAAGCAAATAATTGTATATTATTTTGCAGAACTTACCAATAGCATGAACTTTAATTTATATTATATTGTTGACTCAACAAACATGATTTCATGTTTTAATTCTAAAAGTAACCTGCGTAATGAGAAGCTTGCACATGCGTAAACGACGGAAACAAAAATAGGCACGATACAATGGGACGCACGATACAGTGAGAAGCGGAGTATACATACCGTGCTTCAAGAAAAATGTAATGTAGTACGTGCAAATTTTGCAACGTGAAATTCATGACTAAGAAAAGGACGATGTTGATGTAATTGCATGGGTAAGAATAAAGTTCAGTCTGGAACTTTAAGCCACACTTTGACAATATCTATACCTGACAGCCTCACTGGAAACTGTGTAAGTCAGTCAGTAGCTTGATATAAAATGCGAAGTAACAAAGTATCAACAGTAATCATAGTCCAAAAAAAACCATACAAATTCGAGTGTAGGTCACCGGACCTTCGACAAAAGCGAAGGCAGGTCAGGTGCCATGGAGGAGTAATGCATTCTTCTGCTGACCGGTCACACCCGCCGTGAGCCTGTATTCCGAAATAAAAGTAAAACGGGATTAGCCCGTAGTAATGAAAATGACAGCTAACAAGGGTATGAAGACAAATTAGTCACATAGACTTATGATTATTTGTAATCGCAAACAAGGTCATTATAGCGACCGTAAATTTGCGAAATGATGGCTTTAAACGAGTTCGTTATAAACCTGACACATCAGCTTTTTTGTTTAGTAGTTGGCCTCGCTTTAAAAATCATCATAGCATGCATGCCCTTGGTATCGAATCACTGAGAGACATACACACCATAAGCAGGTGATGTGGTACATTACTACATAAAAAGGAAAGTTTGACAATTGCAAGTCAAAGTCATTCACGTTTACATATAATGTAGTTGTCATGTCTGCATTAGAGTCATATTAAGTAAAATATCCAAATAAAGCACATCTGTCAGATTCTGTGGTTCCTTTTTTATTGTAAGTTCGTCAGGATCATGATCAATGGACATAATTGTGAACAATCATGATTGTTAATTGATAAGACATCGTCTATATACTATAATGTAAGTTCAAGAACCGGCAAGTTTTTGTTTTTATCCTCGTAACAGTTTCTGAACAAATTCGCTTCGTAGAATATAAAATATAAGTCTGCCAATAAGGGGGCACAATAGTGCCCATAGGAATACAACAGATTGTTGGAAGACATGGTCCCCAAAGACTACATAAATATTATCTCTATTACAAGTAAAGCATAAACAAGATTGGAATTTAAAGAAAGCTCGATTTGTAAAATTGCCTTTGTCGTTGTATTGCAACACGAGACCGTTTGCATTTCCTTTTTTTACCGCGGTATAAGCCATTCGTGTGGAGCGCTGTAGAAAATTAATAGTTCATAATACAATTAATTGATGTCGAGATTTCCAATTTTATTCTCCAAGTTCTCGTTTGTTTGCTTTGTTATGCTTTTGATCTATGTCAGAAGGTGGATGGAATTTTAAACTTGACTAGTATGTGCTTGACGTCAATGCACTTTCCTCATGTTATATATGACGTACAATATTACTTTGTTTATCTTCTCGAAAATTACATCTTTTTTTTGCATTTGTAGCTTCTCTTCTTATTTGATTTAGATTGGAAATGAGTAGCTGTTAGGTCCATGGGAATAAGATCACTGTAATGTGTATCCCGGAGGGAACCCGCCTTTCTTGACAAAATGAAATCGAGTTGTTGTTTTTTTTTTTTTTTCTCCTCCTCTCAGATTGGTACTTGGATTTTGGAAATTTTTTGTGAATTCAGCATAATATTGCTTGATTATTGATTTCCTTGTGTTCCTTGTTTTAAAATACGAATAAATATAAACCGTAATATTTGAAGCCTATGTTTAGAACGAAGGATATCAGATTTTATTCAATACTCACAAGATGAACAAGACAAACAACGTATTACAAATTAAACCAATGGTTACATTTGCATAAGCGTGAGTGTTGTTGAACTGTTACTATGTCTATTTTGCCACTATAGAATTACTGTTAAAACTACATGAAGAAAAATGGGACTCTAATTCATCACTTATTAACTTTAAACTGCCGAAGCACTTCAATATTTCATTTGAAACCAAGTTGTCTGCATGTACATAACAGAAAAAAATACACAACCGTTGCAAAATTGAAATGCATGGCTGATGCGTGTTGTTTTTCTGCAATGTCCAATTGCAATGATGACAACATATACAGTTGTATATATATATGCATTAAGATGCGTATAAATGGGAAAAGCATGTGAGTTACTCCTTCAGGACTCGTTTTTACGGAAAAATGAACAATAATTTAATTCAGTAATGTACGTTATTGAAGTTATCCGACATCTTTGATAAGTGACCGATTTATACCCATGCTTGGTACTGGTAATTACTTGAGTAGTTTTTGCCTATGATTGTAGACAAACCTCACCGCTGTGCCTTGTGACAATTCGTAATGGTACGAGTTTTAATTTGTTTGTAAAGCGATTAGCTTTATTAATGTTTATAAAAGAAACATCCCTCAACAATATTTTCGTAAGCTTATTTTGTCATGTTCTTCATATAAATATATCTTCGGTTATGTAGCAGTTTTATTTTATTTTACATCGATGGTATGAACATCATCAATTACTACTGAACAGGTGCAGTAATATGATAACGATGAGATGTTTCTGGTATGCGGTACACAATAAAGATTAATTTGAGGTTATCCGTAATGGGGTTTTTTGTTTTTTTTTTTTGGTTGCAAAAAGTAGAAAATAACGCGAGATATTGAATTCGCGACGACCGCGTCACGCGAATTAACGCGGTAATAAATCTCTCGGCGAATAATAATATGGTTTACGTCAGTATGTTGAACAGAATGGGTTTTGCCTTTTTCTTGCGTTCCTCCCGGACTTATGCCGCAATAGGGTAAGTTTCCCTTTGTTCTGGCTGAGACATCGCAATCCGGATGAAGATTGCATTGAGACATGAGAGATGAAGGTCTTGGGCATCCTGAAGAAGGCCATCCTCTACATCCATCATTGGTAGGAACCTTGTAAATTGTCGAAAGTACGAGTTAAACAAACGACGTCAAGATCGTTTAGGCAGATTAAGGATCCCAGTTAAAGATATTGTTCGATCTGAGGACAATTGACAGTCTGAAGTAATGTGTTTAAACCAACAGATAGGTTCGTACTGGGTTCGCCTACAGAAACCCGCAGCGGCGCATAGGTGAGCGAACGAGTAACAAGTGTGAGGGACAAAGGGCTGCGGCCGCATGAGCGAGGTATGATCGGTCAACTCCATGATTGGCCGCACTATCAGCGTGGCGCGAGTCAGTATATGAAGCGAATATCGGTTAGCATTTGCCTCCACAGTTATTTGTCTCCCACACCCACAAACCAAACACACCACACAAACAATATAGTGCGAAAATCGACTTTACGGTTATTCGATACATAAAAGATCGTGAAAAAAAGGCCCAGAAAGAAAAACATTATGCTTATAAACACAACGGCATAACGATTCGTATAATTGTAACGACTGGGGGAGCCGACAAAGCCAGCACTTTTTGCTAATGCGTCAAGCTCGGCTAATTTTGAAAAACATGCCTCTGTACGGAAAAATCCCATTGGTCGGACAAGCTATTATCAAAGATGGACAAAAAGGGTGTATTGGCAGACAACTAAAACTGCCTAGTTGTAGAGACAATTCCGTTTTCCAAGGGCCCATAGTCATCGATCGTGCAAAACACGTCTATTGTTCCATTCGACACTAGCGGGCAAAGCCGTGTTTTAATGATTACGGAGCCCCCGATTTTCATTGAATATCAAGTGTTCATATAATCAAAGCTCAAGTCGCGTTGCTCGTAAAAAACAGGTCCGGATTGTCAAGATGGGGTGAATTCTCTGACATGATATCTATCAAAAATAAATTATTGATACAGATTTGCAAACGAGATCTGTTGTAAGCTGATATCTTCGTATCATATAATTTAGGCTACATGCTTGACTCCTTTCTAAGCAGTTACTATCTGGTCACCAGCCGGACTGACTTCCGGGGCGTTAACCCTGTCCACATCTCAGTGAGGAATCGCTCTGGGATTAAAAAGTTTTTCAAATAAATGAATCGTAGTTCTATTCTAAAATTGGATCGTCGCTTTTTTACTCTTTTGCCGCACAAGGTGAATTGTATAATTTGAAAGTTAGATTTCTGGGTCTGTGCGATCAATATTAGTATTCTGAATGTTAGTGTTTTATTATATACCAAATACATATAGGGATTTTGTGTGCATTCGAACTTCACGCGCAGCTTGTGTGTATTCATGGACTAGCTGAAAACAACCCTATGGATGATGGCGTTCAGAAATAGGATATGGTTTGTCCAGGATTCTTGAGAATATAAAATTATAAGTGAACAAAGTAATGTGCTAATAATGGGAATTTCTAACTGTTCGCCAAGATAATCTTATTAGAAATATTTCAGTTGATCTTAAGTACGCTTTAAAAAGTATATTGAAATGACAAAAGATGCATGTCAGCAATTATGGTTATGGGAGCTAAGCTAACCGACTGCCCACAAAGATGTAACATTTGTCAGCGTAAACAGATGATATATGATTTGCGGTTTGTTTTTTAATTTTTTAAACTGTGTTGTGCGTTCTGGGGTTGACTGCTAGTTATATCATGACTTTATGAGAACCTCTCCGATACTGGCCATTCGCAAGTTTTGCATTTGGCCAGCTCTCAAAGAACTCGGTTCATCTACATTTCTTGTTATCATGCAATTCAATATCAAAACAAGTCAAAATTAATCTATTAGAAGAGGGTAAGAGCGCCCAAAGAGGAAGTCATTTAACGTGTTTGTATAATTTATTGAATATTGTTATTTCGTTCTATTAGTAAACAGCAGTTAAAAATATTCATTACACCTTTATCCGTAGGTGGCAGGTTATCACACACGTGGTGTTTGGAGGGAGGAGTTACCAAGGCGCAGAGGACCTCACGATGATTACAGACTAAAGGCCACCGTGGAACTCTATGTGTGATCGAATGCAGTTATGTGTGTTAAGCATAGTAACAAAATCCTCTGAAGATAGACTTGATTAAAGGCTAAAGATTAAAATAACTAAGAATTATACAAGCTAAGCATGAATACGAAGTCGTCTATTATTAAATTCTGTAATGACGTGGAGAAAAGAAATATTGATGAAGGCATTCCTGCAAATTATTTCTAAGATACATCTAATAGACATAAGACAACTATTCTACAAAGCAACCAAAAATCACTAATGACAATGAGAGATTAGAATATAAGGTAGAATTATATCATTGCGAATTGAATTTGCATGGACAAATTCCTTCAAAGAAATACCAAATGGATGATGTAGTATAAAAGAGACCTTGCCGGGTATCCCCAACAATTTCTGCCTTATCAGCTCCAGAATTTTCCTCATGTAATTTTTTTCTACAAAGTCTCAAAGTGACATGTATACTATTGAAACTGGAAATACTTCTGCGTAATTGAGTCTACATGCATGAGTTGAAAAGCCTCAGTTACTACACCCCCACCCGCCTATGGTTTGTCCCGTTAGACCTCGAAAAAATGAAATATGACACGCGCTATAAGGCAGTCAAAGACCGTTTCTTTCTTTCTGATATTAAAATATTTCCATCATATATAGGAGTGGCATTATTGCGACTGGGTTTATTATTATCACTGGTTCTTATCTAAGAGGGGTCTCTCACGTTTTTAGCAATGCTATACATAAAGGTTGACGCGCATGGTTTTTCAAAATCGCCGGAATATTCGATTTTGAATATAGTTTACGAACTATCTCTTCTTGTTTCTCAATGGATATTTATGACCATACGAGTGTATTTCAACCCAGAGACACGAGAGAAAGCGGAAATTTTACTCGTTTCAGCCGTAGGAAAGACAAGGTTTCGTTGGGTCCAGTGACACAACATAGTCACTTATGCGATCCAGCACAGCACGCACCTACGGCTCTACTGTGGGGGGGAGGGCGGGAGATACTCACCACCCATACAGGAATTGCGCGGACGCGTGCGTAGTAATCTAATCTCTTGAAAAAAAGTATACAGTGTTGTGGAATAGCAGGAAATACCCACCGACCTTAAACACATGCCATTACAACCGATTAAAGGCAATAGTTGCGCTTATTTGATTAAAAAATAACCATATTCTAATATAAAAAAAAATCTTCCCATAATCATCAATAATTGACAAATTATTGTTACGAGTGTACCGTGGGTTAAGACCGTCAGAGAGCATTGACTCAATGGTAGGTCATATGGTAAACTAAATTGTTAATACACCATCGAATTACGGATGCTGCTTTCAATGTGACTGTTGAAACCTCCTGGCTCAACAACTTGTCTAGTAGCTTGTCTCGTTAAAACTGATACCACAAACAAGCTCTTGCGTATCGATATTGAGAGACTACTTCTCACACCAATGCAGGTGAGGATGGATCATTCGCACAGGTGATGATGGAACGTTGACGATGAAGAAGCTGATCCGTCGCCCGATTGTCATATAAGTGAGTAGTTAGCGTTTGCTCGTTATTCACTGTCCAATGTCAGCAGTTTATAATTCAAGTCATGACGCAGACTATGGAAGATCCTGCGGTTGGTATTCTCTCAACACACCATGTAACGGAGGCGGT
>CAJDSM010025636.1:7246-19108 GCA_903981925.1 Ostrea lurida | reverse complement strand
TTTAGTGTGGGCAATCAGAGGGCAATCAGAGTGGTTTCTAACAAAATATGTATCTTGTTTCCCAACGACCAGAAACTTGTAATTTCGTAATCCGATCAAATCCAAATAAAATACTCCGATTTGAAACACGGCACAATATATTCCGCCTTATTTAATTACACTACCAGATGGCTATTTAATCACAAATATCATGGGTTGAACTTGGAACCAGTGAGAAATGTAATCTCATGACAATATACTTGATCTTGAAATCATCTAGAAAAAACAAGTTTCATTTCACATGCTTCCATCAGAGTAGAATTTCTTACTGAATAAGGGCACATTTAACAGTTTTCAAATATGTTGGCATCTATTAGTGCACCTGAAAATGAAAAAGGGATTTGATTCCAATGGTATAGACACAATTATGACATGTGGGTAAAGCACCATGAAAATATGCAAAAATTGGCAGAGAATATCTAGAAAATGTTAAATTGTTGTGGTGACTTTATTTAATCAAGTTACCGTCACATCAAAAATCCCAACATGCCTTTGTCAAACTGAGTGTCTAACTTTGAATGCCTTTATAAAGTTATGAGATTTTTCTAATTTATTCATGATGCCTTTATAAAAGTTGATGAAGATTTTTCTATCTTTATTCCAATAACAATCTTTCTAGTTTATAAAAATGTATAATTTATGTCGTTGCTTTATCACAAAAAATAAAATAAAATTCAACAAACATTAGGATTAACCCTCGTAAATACAACATTGTGGTACATGAAAACACATATAACTCTTCGTTGATCTGGAACTCATTTGTGAACTTTCAAGCAACACTTGATACATGCATTCCATTTTTGCCATTACTCCTCAGGTATGCAGCTTCCGATCCAGAGGGATGATTATTGCCGCTCTTCTTTAATCCCCTGCAGGTTACGATATCCAAGATGGCTTTCCTGAAGTTCGGATTGAAGATGACGTAAATGATGACGTTATATGCGGTGCTAAACGTCGCCAGGAATATCTTTAGGAGGCTGTATGATCCTGTCACATCTTCACTGTCATCTGATCCATTCACTTTCTAAAAATGATAACAACAGTAGTGGTACAATAGCTTAAACTATTTGTTGAAAGCGATAAAGAAATTTGCATTTATTGGAACTTCAAATGAGAAAATGAAACAAACAGTGATCAATATCGTAAACTTAACATTACTACAACAATGTTTCACTGGTATAGATACATGTATTGCTAATTTGAAATTACTTCAAAATGAATGTATGTAACCAACGCAACAAATTTATCCTTGAATTTACGTTCCATATGATCTGCATTTCCAAAAAACACACTGTTCTAGGACTGATTAAAGGAATCACTTTGTCTATCTGGTTTATTGGGTATGTGAGGTGAACTCACGATGGAAAGCGTGATAATTTATGCATAACACGTGTAAAGGCCTGGCCATTATGCATAAATTATCACGATTTCCATTGTATTTAATTACCTAATATGACTCTCATACCAGGCAGTGATTCCTTATTTCCTTATTTTCACATTTGAAACAGAACTGCAGTTAAGACAAGGAACCGTGATCAATCCCCATAAATAGCAGGACACACGGAACCCTAAACACAACAGAGGTAGGATACGGTGCCTATGAGAAGTAAGCGTTCCCTGTTGATCGGTCAAATCCGCCTTGAGCACTTTAATCTTGATCAGGATCAGGTAAAATCTAATTATGAATGTAAAGAACGGCCTAACAATTAGTATGAAACGCGTTAGAGAGCATCCGAAGTAACTTCTGTTATATTTGCACATAAGCTCAAAATAATGGCGGGAATAACAATAGAATTTGCGAAATACTGACGTCAAACTAGACTGCTGAATACCCAGTAACATCAATCTTACCTCGATTTAAACGCTGTTAAAAACTTTTCATATGAAGAGCATGCCCCAGCTTGAAATTCACTCGACATCACAATCCCCGCCCACTAACGTCCCGACAAGTTTCTCTACTAGTGAGATGTAGTGCGTGGTGAAATTAACACATTAGAGCTTCAAAGGGTTATCACACAGAAATGTGTAAAAATTGTACAGTATAGGTTTATGTGCATATATACTCAATAAAAAAGTTGAAGGTCTATTAAATAAATTCACGTTTATTTTTTGTTGCAGAGGTTTTGTTTGTTTCTAAGAAATATGTACAAAGTTGTAAGTCTTGACTAAGTGTAGCCCGGTGTCTCACTGTATTGTGCTAGTTAAATGCTTTCAATAAAAACATTCTAATACACTAACTTTTTGAGTTATATTTGTTATGTTTAAAAAGTACACCATTTTCTCAATGGGATCATTAAAAACAATTAAATTTTTTCTCTTTATATTCGTGAAAAATATGGTCTGCAACTTCGTTTGCTTCGCGTTTGCTAAAATTGGACAGTTTCATTGTATCGTGCTATGTCATCAAAGCAATCTATAGAACGTAACTAGCGACATCATTCGATATTTTCTTTAACTCTTACCCGAAGCTTGCCTTTCTTTTTACCTTTAACCTGCTTTTAATACGAAATAGATGATTTCATGTAATATTACATGGAGAATTCAGCATGTATGGTTGATGCGTTGCTTAATTTTTACGCTGTGAATAAGAATAGTAAATGAATTATTTTTTTATACCAAAAATATTGTTTTCCTACATTTGTTCACATTGTGACACCGAAATTTCTTATCTTTAATAAAAGAATGAAGATTAGTATGCTTAAAATATCTAAATTTATGCTCATTGTTAATTATATGACTTTGAAATCGAAATAAAGCCCCTGGGATAAAACCAAATCAAATTAAAAGTTTTCATGAAAATATTTATTCAGTTTTACCATTCTGGCGTTCCATATATTTCTCTGTATCTGTCGACATTCTAATAAGATTTTTAACGGTGAAAATGACTGGAGGAAATTTTGGAAACGATTTCAAAAGATTGGAATTGGATTTAAGCAAATAATGTATATTATTTTGCAGAAACTTACCAATAGCATGAACTTTAATTTATATTATATTGTCTGACTCAACAACATGATTTCATGTTTTAATTCTAAAAGTAACCTGCCGTAATGGAAGCGTTGCACATGCGTAAACGACGGAAACAAAAATAGCACGATACAATGGGACGCACGATACAGTGAGAAGCGAGTATACATACCGTGCTTCAAGAAAATGTAATGTAGTACGTGCAAATTTTGCACGTGAAATTCATGACTAAGAAAAGGACGATGTTGATGTAATTGCATGGGTAAGAATAAAGTTCAGTCTGGAACTTAAGCCACAACTTTGACAATATCTATACCTGACAGCCTCACTGGAAAACTGTGTAAGTCAGTCAGTAGCTTGATATAAAATGGCGAAGTAACAAAGTAGCAAACGTAATCATAAGTCCAAAAAAAAACAACATACAAATTCGAGTGTAGGTCACACGGACCTTCGACAAAAGCGAAGGCAGGATCAGGTGCCATGGAGGAGTAAGAATCCTCTGCTGACCGGTCACACCCGCGTGAGCCTGTAGTCGAAATAAAGTAAACGGGATTACCCGTAAGTTATGAAAATGACAGTCTAACAAAGGGTATGAAACAAATTAGTCAACATATGACTTAGTGATAATTTGTAATCGCAAACAAGGTCATTAAGCGACCGTAGAATTTGCGAAATGATGGCTTTAAACGAGATTCGTTATAACCCTGCAACATCAGCTTTTTGGTTAGTAGTTGGCCTCGCTTTAAAAAATCATCATACCGCATGACATGCCCTTGCGTATCGAATCAACTGAGAGACATACACACCATAAGCAGGTGATAGTGGTACATTACTACATAAAAAAGGAAAGTTGACAATTGCAAAGTCAAAGTCATCACGTTTATCATATAATGTATGTTGTCAGTCTGCCATTAGAGTCAATATTAAGTAAAATTCCAAACATAAAGCACATCTGTCAGATTCTTGTGGTGTCCTTTATTTCAAGTTCGTCAGGATATATCAAATGGACATAATTTGTGAAAATCTGATTGTTTAATTGATAAGAACATCGTCTATATACCTATAAGTAAGGTTCAAGAACACGGCAAGTTTTTTGTTTTTTATTCCCGTAACAGTTTCTGACAAATTCTGCTTCGTATGAATATTAAAAATAAGTTGCCAATAAGGGGGCACAATTAGTGCCCATAGGAATACCAACAGATTGTTGGAAGACATGGTCCCCACAAGAACTAACATAAATATTATCTCTATTACAAGTAAAAGCATAAACAAGATTGGAATTTAAGAAAGCTCGATTTGTAAAATTGCTTTGTCGTTTGTATTGCACACAGACCGTTTGCATTTCCATTTTTTACCGCGGTATAAGCCTACTTCGTGTGAGCGCTGTAGAAATTAATAGTTCATAATACATATAATTTGATGTCGAGATTTCCAATTTTATTCTCCAAGTTCTCGTTTGCTTTGCTTTGTTATGCTTTTGATCATGTAGAAGGTGGATGGAATTTTAAACTTGACTAGTATTGTGCTGACGTCAATGCACTTTCCTCAATGTGTAATATGACTACAATATTACTTTGTTTATCTTCTCGAAAATTACATCTTTTTTTTGCATTTGTAGCTTCTCTTCTTATTTGATTTAGATTGGAAATGAGTAGCTGTTAGGTCCATGGGAATAAGATCACTGTAATGTGTATCCCGGAGGGAAACCCGCACTTTCTTTGACAAAATGAAATCGAGTTGTTGTTTTTTTTTTTTCTCCTCCTCTCAGATGGTACTTGGATTTGAAATTTTTTGTGAATTCAGCATAATATTGCTTGATTATTGATTTCCTTGATGTTCCTTGTTTTAAAATTACGAATAAAATAAACCGTAATATTTGAGCCCTATGTTTAGAACGAAGGTATCAGATTTTATTCAATACTCCAAGATGAAACAAGCAAACAAGTATTACAAATTAAACCAATGGTTACATTTGCTAAAGCGTGAGTGTTGTTGAACTGATTACTATGTCTATTTTGCCACTATAGAATTACTGTTAAATACATGAAGAAAATGGGACTCTAATTCATCACTTATTAACATTTAAACTGCCGAAGCACTTCAATATTTCATTTGAAACAAGTTTGTCTGCATGTACATAACAGAAAAAAATACACAACCGTGCAAACATTGAAATGCATGGCTGATGCGTGTTGTTTTCTGCAATGTCCAATTGCAATATGACAACATATACATGTATAAATATATATGCATGTAGATGCGTATAAATGGGAAAAGCATGTGAGTTACTCCTTCAGACTCGTTTTTACGGAAAAATGAACAATAATTTTAAATTCAGTATGTACCGTTATTGAAGTTATCGACATCTTCAAATGACCGATTTATACCCATGCTTGGTACTGGTAATTACTTGAGTAGTTTTTGCTAATTGATTGTAGACAACACCTCACCGCTGTGCCTTGTGACAATCGTAATGGTACGAGTTTAATTTGTTTGTAAAGCGATTAGCTTTATTTAATGTTTATAAAAGAAACATCCCTTCAACAATTTTTGTAAGCTTATTTTGTCATGTTCTTCAATAAATATATCTTCGGTTATGTAGCAGTTTTATTTTATTTACATCGATGGATGATGAAATACATCAATTACTAACTGAACAGGTGCACGTAATATGATAACGATGAGATGTTTCTGGTATGCGGTACACATATAAAGAAATAAATTTGAGGTTATCCGTAATGGGGTTTTTTGGTGTTTTTTTGGTTGCAAAAAGTAGAAATAAACGCGAGATATTTGAATTCGCGAACGACCCGTCACGCGAATTAACGCGGTAATAAATCTCTCGCGAATAATAAGTGATCTACAGTATATGTTTTGACAAATTGGGTTTGCTTTTCTTCTGTATCCGAATTATGGGCATTTGCAAGTCTTAAAAGCAATCCGATGGAAGATTGTTGGAATGAGAGATGAAGGTATGGCATCCTGAAGAAGGCCATCACCATCAAACCATCTGTAGAATTGTCAGAAAGTACGAGTTAACAAACGACGTCAAAGATCGTGCAAGATTAAGAGGACCCCTTAAAATATTTGTTCGAGAGGACAATTAGCTCTGAAGAAGTGTTTACCAATAGCTCAGATGGTTGCCACCTTATTTGCTCTCAACAATAATAGTGCGGAATCGACTTTAAGTTATTCGACTATCGTGAAAAAGGCCCAGAAAGAAACATTTGCTTATACCCAACCACAAAGCAGCACTTTTGCAATGCTGTCAAGCTCGCTAATTTTGAAACATAGCCTCTTGTAGGAAAAATCCATTGGTCGGACAAGCTACTTATCAAAGATGGACAAAAAGGGTGTATGGCAGCAACCTAAAACTGCCTATTGTAGAGACAATTCCGTTTCCAAGCGGCCATAGTCATCGATCGTCGCAAAACACGTCTATTGTCTCCATTCACACTACGGCAAAGCCGTGGTTTTATGATTACGGAAGCCCCGATTTCATGAATATTCAATGTTCATATATCAACCAATCGCGTTGCTCGTAAAAACAGTCCGAGGATTGTCAAATGGGGGGAAATCCTTGACATGATATCTAATCAAAATAAATTATTGATACAGAATTTGCAAACAGAGACTCTGTTGTTAAGCCTGATATTCTTTATCTAATATTTAGCTAAATGCTTGACTCGCTTTCTAAGCGAGTTATCTGTAAGCCACGGTAGGTGGTTTTAATTCGCGGCAACAAAAGTTCGTGGTTTTTCATACTGGCCTGACTGTGATGGTTTTATTTTCGCGGAATTCAAATTCTAATGATATTTCTGGTAGCTGTTCAAAACGAATTTTGGCACACTTGCAAAATGATTGCGGTTGTTTTAATTTAACGGGGGAAAACCCACCGCAATAATTTCTCCATTAACAGTATTTAGCCTGTTATTGTGAACAAACATTATCCGTGGTGCAGGTATCAAAATGATAAGGTGAAGATAACGAACCTCGACAAATCTCATAACTGTAAAGGCAAAAGATGTAACGAACAGTGATCAATCTCGTAAGTCCTAAATAGAATACAAAAACAAGAGTGGGAAAATCATGACCCCTGGACACACAAAGGTGGGATCAGGTGCCTAGAAGGAGAAGCATCCCCTGTTGAACCGGTCACATCCGCCGTGAACCCATCCATAGTCTTGATCAGGTAAACGGAACAATCCGGAGTCAAATCAGTGTGTGAAAAACGGCTTAAAAATGCTATGAACAACATCAGAGAGCATTGACTCAATGGTAGGTCTACTGGTAAACTAAATTGTTATAACGACCATAGAATTTACGAAATGCTGCCCTTTCAACGTGACTGTTAGAAACCCCTGCATTCAACAACTTGTCTGTAAGTAGTTGTCTCGATTCAAAAAACTGATCATACACAGAACAAGCTCTTGCGTATCGAGTAAGTTGAGAGACATACACACCATATGCAGGTGAGGATGGAATTATTGCTACATGAATTATGAACGTTTGACATGGAGAAGCTGAAATCGTCCCGTTTGTCATAAAGTTGAGTAGTTAGTTTGTCCGTTAATGTCAAATGTCAATAAAAATATCCAAAGTATGAAGCAGACATGGAAGAATCTGTGGTGTCCTTTTTTTCTAGTTCGTTGGTATTATATTGAATTGACATATGAATGGAAATCCATTTTTATTGATAGATAAAACATCGTCAATTATCGAAATGTCGAATTAAAGGCCACCGCTAATATTTTCTTCTATTCATGTAGAAGCTTTTGAATGAATTCTGTCTCATAAGAAGTCCTGTATGGAATACATATTAAGAGTTTGGCAAACATGGACGCCTATATATACCAGAGGTGGGATCAGGTGCCAAGGAGGAGTAAGCATCCCTTGTCGACCGGTCACACCCGCTGTGAGACCAGAATGCCGAAATATGTTAATACTAGTATCATGAATGTGATTGGTAAAACATTATTGTGCAATTTCATAAATATTAATGCAAATTGAATGTTTGCTGATCTTACAGCTCCAGTTTAAGTTAGGAAAAGCGTAGCTAGCGACGTTGAGATACAGATTGGGGGAGGGGAGTATTTCCTACGACTGTAAGCTGGTTCTTGTCAGTTAGACGCAACTTTGATGCACAAAATCACCAGAGGTACATTTCTCCCTCTTCGATCAAGGCCAGTGGTTATGAATGGCAATGCCAGACCACATTGTACTCGTGCCGTGCAGGGTTATGTGCGTGCAATACAATGCCATGCTCAAGGTCCAAATGTGAGCTCATTTGGGACATCATTAGTCGTCGAGTTCGTCAGAGGATACCGCCAATTTAAACATTGTATGAACTAACACAGGCACAGCATCAGGTGTCTATCTATTAATTCAAATGCCTGCTATGAACATAATTGCCTGTTATGAACAAGATAAGGTTCACATATAAAATTCAAACTAAACGTAGTGCAGCTCCTGTTCACACAAATGACGGACGGAAGCGAGCGCATTGAAGAAAAGATTTACCGTCTAATATCTCGCTGATAACCTGCACATCACTCGAAAAAATATAAGATTTATTTCTTATCATTTAATTTGATATTACAATAATAAAATAATGTTCATTAGACTTTAATTGTTGTTCAGGTATGTGATCGAAAAATCGCCTCAATTCTTAAAAGGTGTTTTAACCAAATGAGAATCGGCGCTGGGTAATCACTTAAAATAAGATTAAATGATTACAGCGTACCTGCCAATGCTTGTATGTTCTACCGTAGATTTTATCTTAAAGTTAAGTAAGCTCAGAAAAATGTATCATCATGAAGATTAATGTAAAGGTGTGGGGCGAAAGAGGAATTAAAACATCAACGTTCTTATTGTATTGATGAGATTAATTCATGGCCAAACTTTAGGGGCTAGCGGATCCCTCCCGCTGGATCCGTCCAATCAGTTAAAATGTAAAGAAAAGTACAACATTGGTTATAAATTTTACAAAAGTAACATACATTAAATAGATATTCTAGTAGCGTTGATGAATCCTACCACGCAAAAACACTTTTTAATCCCCTCGAGCAGCTGGTTGCGGATGGGATATAGGCAT
This sequence comes from Ostrea lurida, assembly GCA_903981925.1. Lineage (NCBI taxonomy): Eukaryota > Metazoa > Mollusca > Bivalvia > Ostreida > Ostreidae > Ostrea > Ostrea lurida. Next base: position 10,008 of record CAJDSM010025636.1, on the reverse strand, counting down.
CGCTACTGTACGTGTGTGTGGCCAGCTTGTAGGCAAAATTTTAAGATAGCCCTTGCATAAGGATTACCAACCTTTGCATACTTCTGCTGCATTATGAGGGGACGAACCCTTTTCATTTTCAAATAGATTGGTGTTGCATATATAGCAGCGATGCAACGAAGTTGAACTTGGCTATTGTTTTGATGATGGCGGGCGGGAGGGCGTCAACATTTAGGTTTCCAGAAGGTTTATATCTAAGTCAATTGAAACTTTGGGATAATATTACACATCAAGTGAGCGAGAACTCTATCGATTTTCGGGGAAATCTGTATGAGGTCAAAGTCACAGTGACCAAAAAAAAAAACTTAAAAGGAAATCAAGAACATAAGGTTTCCGGACAATAATTCCAAAAGTTTACATATCAATTGGCGAATTTAACAATGTATTAAATGTAATCACCCCCCCCCCCCAAAAAAACCCCAAACCATATACAAAGAAAAGAGTAGGGCAACACGGACCTCCGGCGAAAGCAAGATCAGGTGTCATGTAGGAGTAATCATCCTCTGCTGAACGGTCACACCCGTCGTGAGCCCTTAATTGAAATAAAGTAAACGGGATTACCCGTCGTCAACTTTAGTACGAAAATGACAGTTTAACGAAGAGTATGAAACAAATCAGTCAAATGACTTGTAATCGCAAACAAGGTCATTATAAGCGACCGTAGAATTTTCCGAAATGGTGACTTTAAACGAGATTTCGTATATAACCCTCCAACAGCAACTTTTTTGTTAGTAGTTGGCCTTTGATTCAGTTGGAACTTTGGGTTATTGTTACATATCAAGTGATTGAGAGGCCTATCGATTTTTCGAGAAATCCGCCAAAGGTCAAAGTCCCAGTGACAAAAATCTTTTTTTAGAAAAGATTTGAAAAAATGAGGTTTTCGGACTATAACTCCAAAAGTTTATATCTGATACAATTGAAACTTTGGGATATTGTTACAAGTATGTCAAGAGAGTGAGAACCCTATTGGTTTTATAAAAAATCCGACCAAGGCCCACGGGCCTCATGACTCACCTGTACGGACGATTAAAGGTTATTATTCATAACTCTTTAATCGAAAACAAAATTTGTTTAGTTTTACTAACTCTAACTAACTGTATCAAGATATAAGCCATGGGCCTCGTGGCTTACCTGTACGAGGGTTTTTCCAGTCGCTATTCATAACTCTTAAATCAAAAACATTTTGTAAAAATATCTTGAACAAAAGTTGTTTAGTTTTACTATTTCCCGTTGCTCACCTATACGGACGACCTAGTGTCCCTATTCATAAATCTTTACTTGAAAACATTAATTTTTCTTCAGATAAACGTGAAGTTTTATTAGATATATCTAATCATATCAAAAAGGCCTGCAAGCCTTATAGCTCACCTGTACAGACGATTTAGGATCGCAATTGTTAATTTCCTTTACGCGTAAATACGTTCTTTAGAGATAATGAACATTTATGTTTGCGGAGTTGACATCTAATTTAATTGAAACTTTGGAATAATGTTAAATATCAAGTGAGTGAAAATCTTATCGATTTTTGCAAAAATCTGCCCTAGGTCAAGGCCACAGTGACAACAAAATTTTTTTTTTTTAATTTTTAACAAATGATGTTTCCGGACCATAACTCCAAAAGTTTACAATTCAAATGAAACTTTGGTATATTGTTACATATCAAGTGGGTAAGAACCCTATTGGCTATTTTGATAAATCTGTGCAAGTTCCAGGTCACAATGACCAAAAGAAATTCGAAAAAAATGAGGTCTTCGGACAAAAGTTCAAAAAGTTTACATATGATTCAGTTGAAATTACGGGTATTGTTACAAATTGAATAAGTGGGAACTCTATCAAATTTTGGAAAATATTTTCAAGGTGTGAGTGACAAAAAAACTTTGAAAATGTTACCTACAACTCGGCTATAACATCCCCGATGTCTTTTGGTTTTTTAAAGATATCGCGTCATTTAAAAACTGGAATTCTATGTACAAGTTGACCCCAAAAAAAGAGTGAAAGTAAAATTAGAATAGTATGAGTACGATTTCAGGTAAATTCGTGAGCTAAATTTATTTTGTATGTTGCCATATTATTGAACATTAACTTAATGTGCACAAGTCACGTGGTATCAATCGTCAGCGAGCTTTGACAATTTGACAAACACTGTAATGTTTCTATGAACATCGCGGTTTCATTACTGGTACATTCGTGTCAGGTAACAATACAGAATTTATCTTTGAAGCATTATGAAGTATGTAATTCTTGAAAGGAAAAAAGACATTTGATATGCTTCAACGACCTCTTACTACCGTTTTATTACGAAATATAACGTTGCATCAAAGTGTATCATTTTAATTTGTGTTGATTATTTCAGATACGTGAAAGATGGACAAATTTATTTATTATTGGACAATATACATGATTCGCTGGTGAGAAGTTTCATTCTGTTATACAAAATAATACCCTCTTTCATCTGAGAAGAGAGAGAGAGAGAGAGAGAGAGTTGTTGATTGAATGATTATTTATTGTTTAAAAATACTTTTACGTCCCTCCGAGAATATTTCACTCATGAAGACGTCACCAATGCCGGTGAAGGGCTACAAAATTTAGGCCTATGCTCGGCACTCGGGGCCTTTGAGCAGGAAAGGATCTTTATCGTGCCACACCTGCTGTGACACGGGGCCTCGGGTTTTGCGATCTCATCCGAAAGACTGCCCTATTCAGTCGCCTCTTACAACACGCAA
>CAJDSM010025635.1:7840-21953 GCA_903981925.1 Ostrea lurida | reverse complement strand
AGAATCTAGTAATACCCGTAACAGTTGTCCTTTCCCTTATATATTTTACCCAATACCTTGAATATAACAAATAATCTTGTAAATAGAACCCTTTGAATATTTAAGAAAATCTTGTAAAAAGTTGTAAATTTTTTTCTGCTTGATTTAAAATGTTTGTATCGATGAATAAGAAATTTTCATTTTTAAACCGATTGTCGACATATACGAAAACACTTTATACAGTACACAATCATCGTTCCATTAATTTATTTTAAAATAAAGTTATCTACCCCCACGTCGGTAATTTAAGCACAACGAGCACAGCAGTGCCGGTTTTATGAGCAGGCGACCGTCATTCATCTAATAGGGTCGTTCAAGATACTACTTAGCCCACGAACCTGCCTCGCTATCTTAATGGGACGAGTCTCCAAATGAATACAGTAAAATGGTGGCGATTCTGTTGTGTGTCAGATTATTGGATGGTTTCCGTGGTAACTGATGATAAATTAGATATTTTTCTAAACTACAGTTCAAACTGAAGCCCTTTTCAAAAACAAGCACATACTAGAGAATTTGACAGTATTTGTTCCTACTTGATGGTAAAATCACAGAATACAGTTCGTATCTGTCTCTTTATTTAATACAGGTAATGACTAGCCCCTAAGTATTGTTTCTTTAGCCCAAGGTAGAGAATATTACCAATTACTAAATTTACGGGAAAATCCTACTGTATACAAGTTAATCGTTTCGGTGATTTCACGCCGCCACCACGTTGTTCGCGGATCCCCGGCAAAGTGCTTTTACCGAACGGTATAATTTGTGCTATATAAACCTCAGTACTTGAGTGAAAACCAGACTACTGTACTTATATCACATCAACCGCAATTTCCCTCTCCGCACAAAACTAGGTCTATCTAGTCAAACACAACTATTAACAGAAAAAAACACGCCTTGGCAATGGCGAAAAGACGAATTCGGGCCGTTTTAAAACGTTCCGTTTTATAATTTTTACAAGCAAGAAGTTTGTTTTGAAAACTCTAGCTTCGACTAATTTGCAACCAATCAAAAGTCCCTTCTTAATTTCTCCCAATTGTCGGGCGTTCATATACAGTTTTTCTATTATGTGTATTCACCAAAAATGCCCGAGTGCCCTACCTTACCCTGTCCCGTCGGAAAATTATAGAGCAGAGAAATCACATTTGTTATCCGACTTGTATTCTATACCTGCCATATCTAACCAAATAGATACTTATCAAGTTACGAATCCACATTAGGTTCCCGGGCGTGCCATCTAAGTTGGGGGCCCTCCACAAACAACCATCTGGTATTTCGAGCTATCATTGCCAATGTTTTTGGTTTAACTATTAACTTTGTTTTAACAATCTGTTCTCCGTATCTTCCGTGAATTTAGGGTGCCACTGCTTTCATAATTGGCAATTGTCAACCGGACCAATCGCCCCAATTCACTTACGAATTACTTAAGTCCAATGAATTCATTTTTAAAAAAAGACCCCATAATAGGGTTTGTTAACCTCCTTGGGGTATTTATTACAAGCAGCTAACACCAGGGGGCTTACCCTATGTTCATAATAAGATTTAGAAAAAAAGATTGGTATTTCCCGTATCATTAGACATATTAAGTCTATATACTACCAATATGGGTTTTTATAATTCATTCTATATGAATGGGATACAATAGAATAACGATAAATATCGTACACAGCGTTAAATTATTGCTTACTGGTATGCAGTTGTATAATGATTGGCAATTCTTACTCTTTACCATTGTAAAATAAGGTCTTAACGCTTATTTCAATCACTCTGACCTTTTCTGGATAAGTGGCGAAGTCTGTGCCAATTTCTAACTCTAACATGTCACTCGCAAAGACTCCCTTGAGAATTCACTACATTCGACAATAACTCTTTGAGTAGTGTGATCATGACGATCATTCATTGCACCTTTCACAGTATGTTCCGAGTTTAGGCTGAATTCCCCATGGTGCACGACATTGGTGCTCCCTATAGTTACTAGGCTATGCAACTCTGTTTTATAGTTCTTATCAATTGAATGCCAAACAATTCTGCGCCAAAAAAAATTTCTAACAATGAAGTAAGACAAGTAGAACATTACTTTAAGGGGTGGGCCCTTTCCGAGACAATTTTCGGTATATTGACGGACAGTGGGTTTTAACTGAGTATTAATTAATAATATAGGCAAATTTGAACAACATATTTTACTAGACAATACCCGGGACGGCACTTTCCACCTAGCTTCTCATTTTCTAGGCGAGTTAGCTCAAAACAATTGCTTTCGAAATCTATATGTGGCGTTTTGGTGATTGAAGAAATCAATTTCCCAGAATACCAATTTTAACACATGATGGATATGATGTATCAGATGTAATAGACTGGTCAGTGCAACTTATTCGGTATATTAGACAGATGAATAGCCTACTTATATCTTGGTTATACAAACTCATGGAGAAACGTAAATGGCTACTCAATATATTTCTACACTTGCGGAGTGGACAGACAGACATATAATCTACCACGCAAGTTGTAATGTCAGGGATGCTTCATATAGGAGCGCACCAGTCTAACGTCTGATCTTCGCAGGGCCATCCTGTTTATCGTCTTTTACTACTACTTTTTATTTAAAATACTGTGGTTTGTTAACAAACACACGGAATTGAGTCTGTCAAGTAACTGCGTCCTGCAAATTGGGTGGAAAATGTTGTCTGAATGTGTTTGATAGCAATTGTTAAGCCGTCTTTTCCCATACCCCTTTTTACTCCGTTTACCTGAAAAAATCAAAGACCATGGGCCTTAACGGCGGGTGTGACTGTCAAGAGGGGACTTATCCACATAGCACCTGAATCCCACCTCTGGTGTGTCAGGGCTCCGTGTTTGCCCACCTCTTTGTTTTGGTATTCTATTTAGGACTACGAGATTGACCACTGTTCGTTATCTTGTGGCCTTACCTTCATTTTGAGAGCTAATGTCAATACCTATGATAACCAAATAGAACGGGCCTTTCTGAATTCTTTTGTCATTATGAATTCACGCCAGTACCACGTACGTGAAAAAACTTTCAGACACAAAAGCTAAACCTGGATTGCTTCAAGGCCAAATATCGTTCAACGTGGGATTGTTTCGAGGCTAAATACGCTAAAACGTGGATATAAGCTAGCTTTGAAATTCAAGCACGATATAATTTCCGGCAGTATATAGATAGGTCTTTGGTAGTACAAAAAGGCGAAGTTAATATTGTGTACAACGTAATCAATAATCCAAAAAAACATAATAACAAAAATCGAGTGTAGGGCAAACACGGACCTCGACAAAAGCGAAGGAGGATCAGTGCCATGGAGGAGTAAGCATCCTCTTGCTGACCGGTCCACACCCGCCGTGAGCCTTAGTCGAAATAAAGTTAACGGGATTATACCGTAGTCAACATGCTAGTAAGAACCTGACAGTCTAACAAAGGGTATGAAACAAATCAGTCAGAACATTGACTTAGTGATTATTTGTAACCTCGCAAACAAAGGTCATTATACGCGAACGTACAATTTGCGAAATGATGAACTTTAAATGAGATTCGGTATAACACCTGCAGCATCACTTTTTTGTTAGTAGTTGGCCTCGCTTAAAAAAGTCTCCTACGCCTAGCATGCTCTTGCTATCGAATCAACTGGGAGATATAACACCAAGTAAGCAGGTGATATGGGCTATATACACATAGAAAAGGAAGTTGACCAATTGCAAAAGTTAAAGTCATCACGCTTATCATAATAATGTGATGTCAGTCTGCCATTAAGAGTCAATGTGAAGTAAAATATCCAAACTATGAAGCAGATATGTCAGATTATCTGGTGGTCCCTTTCATATCGAGTTCTTCGGGAATAATCAAATGGAACATAATTGTGAAAATTATGAATTGTTTAATTGATAACACATCATCATATACCTATATGTAAGGGTTGACGGACACGGCACAGTTTTTTGGAGTTTTATCCCGTAACAGTTCTGTAACAAACTCTGCTTCATATGAATATAAAAATAAAGTCTGCCAATAAGGGGGCCACAATTAGTGCCCATGAGGAATTACTCGGATGTGTTATATGATTTGATTTTGAATCTGATAGCGTTATATTTTTTAACCAATTAAGAAATGGAAATTAAGAAACAGACATTGAAATAAATTTTAAGAGGATCATACAAGAACACACTGTAGGCTGAAATAGAGATTCTAAGAACTCTTAAACAAACGAAAAGCTAAAGGTTTCCATTGTATCATCATGATAAAATTCCGCAAAATATAACGTCAAGAGTAAATCAGTGCCGTATTTCATATAATTTCAATATAAAGGGTAAAACCCAATGAAAAAGACAACAAAGCAAATTGTATAAATGCGTTAGAAATGGTAATGCATATATTTTCAATTTTTTAATTGCGACCGTATGGTTGCAAATAAAAAACGAGTATAGGTAGTCCATAACATCATTTTTTTTTACTCCAACCAGTTCAAAATTACTGTAAACTCTGTTCTGTGCTTTTTCAAATTCTCGGAAAAGCTCTTGGCATGTTCACTTAGTTTCAAATTCAAACTTTAAACAACATGACAATTGTAATTGCAAATTCAGAAATAAAATGCATAGTATGAAAAGAAGGTCACTTCCAGGGAAACATCTTTAAGATGCATTGATAATGTAAACAGATTCTATATAGTACGTGAAATAGGACGTCCGACAACATAGTAAAAGAATAAAACTAATCTAATCTTATATGATGAATCTGGTCCCGAAACTTTCGCTTTGTATATCACATGTATATATGTATTTATGTGATGCCTTGTGAATTATGCATTGTAATTTCACACCATACCTTATTTCATACCGAATGGGAAGTAAAATGATGAAGTTATTATTAAGTTTAAGCAACGATAGATGCAGGTGTTCCATCCAATACATTTTGTCCACAAAAAACACTTGACCATGGAAAACTCTGGTAAATCTTGGACTATACAATGAATAACATGTATGTAAACATTTGCTGTTTGATTTTTTTTGGCAATTGAAAAGTAAATGGTCATACTTAACTGTTGGAAAGTGCGATGCTAACAGACCATGCGTGGAGAACGTGATATAATCATGCCATGCTGAATAAAATAACAGATTTGCAAGGAGTCAGGACTTTCCAGTTATTGTCCTTGGAAGAGAAGAGAGAGAGAGAGAAGAGAGAGAAGAGAGAGAGAGAGAGAGAGAGAGAGAGAGAGAGAGAGAGAAGAGAGAGAGTTTTTCCTACTCTACAACTACAGAACATTCGTGGATAAATTTGAGAGGATTTATAAAGTATGCGATTGCGAAATGAATATTATTCTTGCAGGATAAATGTTTGGTTGGAATGTCAATATTCTTCAACGTAATTCATCAAAAAATCCACAAAGCCTTGGGGGCTTTTTTCTTCTGTTATATCTCCCATGATATATACCAAAATAGTATTTAGTAATTATATTCTAGTTTGATTTTAACAACACTTCTTATGAATAAGACACAATAGAGAAAAAAATTTACCACATTTCTTGCTTACAACTCAACTTGATGCAGATGGGAGTGATTCAAGCTTCTCCATCGTCAACTCCTACATTTATGCTAAGCAATATTCATTATCACCTACGTTATGGTGTTTATGTTCTCAGCTGATTCGATATACGGCCAAGAACTTTTCTGTACATGACAGTGTTTCAAATCGAGGCCAGGAGCTGAGCAAACATGTTACAATAATTTCAACAATTTTGTTTAAGTCATACATTTCGCAATTTCCATGGTTCGCTTTTCATACCGATTGCGAGCCCAAAATCTTTGGCACACTTGAATTTTGACTGCAGATTACTCCTGTTTTCATGATTGGGAATCAGGCTCGCGGCCAAGTGTGCCGGTTCGTCGGGTATGGTTTACTCCTCTGGGCACGTGATTCCGCTCTGGCGTGTTCAGAGGTCTGTGTTTGCCCAACTCTAATATTTGTATTCTTTATAATGTCTATGAGATTACACTGTTCGTTATCTTCATTGAATAAGACGACTTTTCAAACATCACTTGCTTATGAATAAGACGGAAGACTTGAGATCATAAATCATTATCATTCGCTTCCGTGTCTTTATGACGATATATACTGTGAAAGCGATGCTTAACTGCTCATTCTGCTAGCTCGTTTATGGAGGCTTTCAGTGTGATTTAGAAACAATGGTATAATTACTGCAGAAAACCGTTCGCTTTAGTAATTTTTCAAAGAGAAACATGTTGACAGGAATTTTTTTCCGAAGGAGTGGTTCCAACTCGATGCTTTTTTTCCTTGGGAACACTGTCTATACTAGAGAAGAAACACTTAGTACCTTTACCATAAAATGCACAAAATAAGCAAATAATGATTTTATATTACCCAAGCCGAGGTGGCGTGGGAGCTCAGTCCCACTCTCTCTGTCAACAATACACGGCCAGGAAATACAGGCTTCATTTTAGCCTCTTAAAATGCACATTAAAAATTTGGTCCGTTGACATTTAAGAGGTAAGGTTATGCTTATTGTCAATCCGTTTGCCATCGAAAAAAATTGTTCCTTACTTCCTCACATAAGACAGAGATAACTTAGTGAGGGAGTAGTTAAATCAATCATTGAAGACTGCCAATCCTATTCGTTTTTATTTGTAAATTAGTAGTAGTTGAGGTTGGTTAACGCATTTCTTTTTGTCGCTTGTCCTAGGAAATGAGAACGCTTGGTTTTGAAGCTAAAGACATCCTTTCTCATTGCTATAAAAATTGGTGTGACGTCTCCATAGGAGGAGAAAAATTATCTCAGAGGGACATTAACTTAGAAGAGCCAAACCACTTGCGCGGTGCTCGCGTCAATGTTGTTGCATCTTGCTCAGTGATCAAGCATATCACCATTCGCGCTGCATGCTTCAATCACCATTTGCTCGATCATTTGCATGCATCTTTGTTTGCTTCGGGGACAATAGGAGTCTCAGAGACTGTACTTTCCAGAATGCATACAGTAAATCAGTTCCAATATATATCTTTCGTAATTGTCAACCAAGATTTCTTGCCAAGAATAATAATCGTACATCATTCAATCGTACATCATCATTCATGTATATGGTATCTCAATATGATTCATATAAAACAAATTATCCGAGCTACTCACTTGATGCATCTAAACGTTTCATATTTTGGTGGTGGGCTCAGAGCGACATCGTCTCAGTAAGTAATATGAGTGACGACCAGTGGAGTTAGCGGCAACAAGGGTACGGATTTATTATAAGTGGATCCGACTGCATCAGCAGACTGAAAAGTCACCTAAATCAACGAATATTGAATCATGTGCCAGTGATGGTTTATCATTGAGTATAGGTATAAGATTAGTACCACAAGAAAATCATAAACTGTGCATACAGTGTAAAAATGTTCCGATAGAAACTGTGCAACTTAATAATACAAGGAATTAACGTTAACCAAACCAAACTTATTTTTTCTACAAAAAGAAATTCCTAACTGGCTGTCTACAGAGCATGGTGGCAATTGTGCATGTACACGGACGAATTTCCAAAATGAGTAATTATTAAGACATGAAAATCAATTCCAGAACACACATCAACTTCCTGAGTGACTAAATGCCGTGAACTCAACACAAGAAAAGATAAACAGGCATCGCAGTAAATGAAAAATTGTGCCGTGGAGATTGGTCTTCAATATGTCTTCTACCTCAATAACAGCCATAGGAACATTGAAGGAAGGGCTGAATCGTATCAATTCCTAGTCTCTGGCAAATTGTTCAATATTCGACCTAAATGAATAAAAAAATCAGTTCTAATCAGCATTCAATTTTATATCTACTGATAAAATGACCAAACCAAGATCAAACAAAATATACAGTTTAACCTTGGCCTCTCAAACACTGATTCTTGAATACCATGGATAAGTTGAACTGATCTGGGGTCCCAGCCACTTATTTTCTCAGTATTTTTACATGATATCTCGAATGCCACGGATTCTTGAACTTTTCTTGGTCCCATCGAGTTCTCGACAATGAGGTTTGACTGTAATATAGTGGAAACTTGTAAAATTCCAAAATCTTCTGAGAGAGCCCAAGTTGGAAAAGAGATTGGAATTCATATATGCAATTAAGACATGGGAAAAAAAGAATGACATTTTAGGCCCCCAACATTAATCAAGTTTCTCATTTCAATGGTAAAAAACAGGTTGCAGTGCCTGAGGGCTCAGTGGGTAGAGCTCCGCCTCAATGATCAGGGGGGTCGTGACGTTCTGATCCCCTGTGCTCGAACCGCGGCCCGCACAAACCTAAGCATTAAAATAGAGAGTGATTGCTCCTCTGCCAAGAGGCTTGGCATTTAGACGTGAGAAATCACGGGTCCGTTTCAGGCATATGACCTTAAAACGGAGGTCCCGTTCCGCAGCAGGTAATGGCACGCAAAAGAACGCCTCACTGCTATAAAGTCATAAGTTGCTAAGCATAGGTCTAAATTTTGCAGCCCTTCAGCTGGCAATGGTGTTGAAAATTCCTCAATGGGACATAAAGCAAACAAATAATTCAATCAAGTTCAATAGGTAAAGAATGAAGACAAAAACATCAGAACTGGAGACAGAAATTTTTATACTTGAAAATGGAGTACCAGTGGCAGAACCACATCGCAGGCTTAACTTGTAGAGACATTGGATGTCTGTTAACCTGTAGATAAGACTCACCAACTGGGTTAGAATCAAAACGTGGTGTGCTTGGTCCAAGAACGATGTTGAACATTTGTTTATGAATGCTTGTTTACTAATGCTGAAGACATTCGGAGATACGCTAATCAAACAGACTGAATGCCTGTGGCAACTGGATATAGCTACCAGATACATCTTCATCCCATCCACTTCCTGGGGAGTCATGGGAAAGCCAGAAAGACCAGTGTTGAGGGTACGGTGTTGTTCTGATTGGAACATGTGGATACGTATGTTAAGTTTTTGATTGGATGATGTAATGTGGGGTAGGGTTTTGTAAGAGTGTTTTGATTTGCGATATTGATTAGGCTTTGTGACGATTGATCCATTTCGTGTCTGGAAGGTTGAGCAACTCGGTTCGATTCTATCCTAAAAACAAACACTTTCACAAAATTAAAGGCTGATGTTGACCTATAGAAACTACTTCAAAAAAACAAGCATCCCAGACTGTTTCTTTGTAGGCGATTTCAGAATCATAAAGACATACACAATACAAGTATTTGCTTTTCCATTCAAGTACTGCTGGGCCCTCAGTACTCACCATCGGCTAAATGCCCCGTCTCCAATCCATAGGACAGCCTGCAAGTTAATAATCAGTGAAGGAATAAAGTTTGCTTGAGTGGGGATCCTTGTCAATCATTTAGACAAACAGTTCCAACAAGATTCTGTTGAGCTAAACTGCTCATGAGGATACCCCGCTTCAAGGTTACATGTGAAATAAAATTATAACTGCTAACCTAGATAATTTGTTCATCTTTGCTAAGTTGGATATAAAGTAGGTTTGACATGCGCAAGGTCTGAATTTAGTAAGTGCAGATATGGGAACTCCGTAAATGGGTGATATAACCAAATATAAGTGGCTGTGATACACGTTTTAGACGACAGTGTGGATGAAATATTTGATTTGGCACATGGCAATATTGATGAAGTTGGTTCAGGAAGTTGAAGAGTGGAAAGGTCTGAAATTCGGTAACTGGGTATGGGGATCCCTTAGATGAAGTAATATAAGATATTAAATGGCTGTGATATAAACAGTTTCAGAGATAATGTGACCAAAAATATTGATTCCACATACGACTCAAAAAATATTTGAACAAAGTCGGCAACATGGGGAAAAGGGAAGAAAGGGGAAGGAAGTTGGCATGTGAAGGTTGAATTCGGTAAAGCGATGGTATGGGACCCCTACGATTGAAGTCTATACACCAAAAAATATCATTGGCTGTGATATGCAGTTTTCAGAGAAAAGTCCGCACGAAATATTTGTTCAGGACGGCTGCGAAGGACGGACTGAGGTAAAACGTTACCCCCCCCCTCCTTCGGAGCGGGGGTATATTACTAGTAGATGATATGTGCATAGCATGCATCTTTTTCTGAAGTTATGAAAAAAAGAAAGGTCAAAAAGCAAAAGCTACTTCTTTCTTTAATACACTTGTAGCGTAAATGCTAAGAATGGGGCCTGGGGAATTTGGGGGGACTGTATTTTTCAGTGAAAACAGTGACATCAAAAATACAGTAGAACTTTGGTATCTCGAACACTGATATCTCAAATACCTATGGATATGTTTGAAGTGATCCAGAAGTCCACTACTAATTCTAAAGTATTGTACCGATTCTTGAATCCACAGATATTTCAATGGTTCTAGGTCCCTTTGAGTTCAAGATAATGAAGCTGTTGACTGATCCTTTAAATTCTTCATTTTGAAAATACTGAACTTTTTTCTGGCTAATCAGTGGAACACAACTCACGGCAAGAAAAGGTTTCAGTAAATATGGAAACTAGAATCACTGTGATGTCAAAGGGTGACGTTATTTGGCTACGTTCAAGGTCCATAAGTATTTAAACTTTTCCCAAAGAGAGGTTATTACCCTGGATGCAAAACTCAAACATATTCTGAAACCACTGATATATAGTGCAATAAATTTTTGAATTCAAGAAGCTGCAGTGATAGCAAAATAATCTGTAAAGATTTGTTATTATAGGAATTCTGAGTTCGCAAGTTCAAATTTAACTCCCTTTCAATATAGGTCACGAGAAGCCTCAAAATTGCCTGTATCCCATTTAACATGTAATAAATTTTCTAATATTATCTGCAAGAGGCACAGCACCTACCTATAGGTGGCGTGCCTTAATATTAAAGTCATAACAGAAAAAGTAACAGAGTCTATGTAGATTTTGCATATTAATTCGTGAAGTTGTTACCACCACTTGGAGGCCATTTTCAATACCTCATCTAGAATCTTTCTTCAGAAAAAAATGAGGAATATTTTTTGCCATTACGTAATTTCGAAGTTTTGAATTTTGTATAAATGTAGTATTAAACTCAACATGAAGAGACAGGGTTAGGAGTGTAATGATAGGTGATACAGCCAGCGGGTGTTCCAGCCAAAAAGTAGTCCTGTAACAATTCCATCCAACAGTTTCCATACTTTGAAAATTCATCTTGTTATTCCTCTTTAGTGTCCTAAAGCATAAATCTATCACTGAAGTTCGACCATAAATAACTGTACAATTGATAAAAGTGGACATATTCACAATAAAAACTTTGCCTTTCATTTTTATTTTAAATTCACATTCTTGATACTGTAAAAAGGAGAATATTGGCGCAAACATATTTTAGCGCAGTCAGCAAAATGAAACCTTTTGGCGCAAACTTATGTTTAGCGCATTGATACCAACCAGGTCACATAATTAATGTCAGTGTAACATTATTGTGTCTTTTTGTCTTGTGACATTTTGTCTGTGCGACTTTTTTTGTCCACTTCTGATTGTGATTTTTTGTCCATGGTCCATTTTGTCTGTGACTATTTGTCCTGTGACTTTCTGTCCCACAATTCCTATTAATGAAGCACCTTTTTCGGTTTTTGGATTTGACTTTTTCCCTGCCTGCTCTGCCATCTGGGTCCTCCATATCTTTGTCGTGGTCAGACAGGATTACAGAAATACTCGGTCCCCTTGTCTCACCAAGCTCATCGTAAAGTCCCAACACTGGACCACTCGTCCCTGTATAAATAATATATACTGCTACATTTCTCATCACTAGGACCTCTGGACTCACTAGAACATTTAATTCTATTTATAGACAAAATTATAATTTACAGTTCATAACATGTTAATCTATGCGTTTTATCATTCCTTGGGAAACAAGAACGCACCTCATTAAGAATGACGACCCATCCTGTCGGCAAGACCTGAGGATACTGGTGCTGATGTTGACCAAGGTTCTTGTCTTCCCTCTCAGAAACTCACAGATACACCACAATGGACGACAAAGTACTTTCTCCTCACATTCTACAACTTCTACCAAGTAATACACCAAAATGGGAGTAATCCAAAGGATCGATATTTTTGGAAGGTTTTCAATTGTGTGCGTTGACCTACGTTGGAAGAGATGGCTTACCCACGTTCCGTGTCCACGGCTCCCAGGGGTCATCTCAGGAGTAAACGTAAGCCTCTCTGGTAATATGGTCCTGAACATAATTGGATATGATAATAACAGGAGGCCCATGCTACCCACATGCTCACCTGAGTGACCTGGGCCTTACTGTTGTTCAGACGTTGTGAGTTTTGCTTTTTTTCAAGGCTTCTGTACAGTGGTAATTTAAACTTTTCCTTGCCCAACCTCACCCTATTTTGAATATTTTTGCCTTACTCCTTTGGAAAGGGGATGTAGCCTTTCATTTAAACAAAATTGAATTTTCCTTCATCTGAAGGATGTTTGTGATAAATTTGGAAGAAATTGGGCCTGTAGTTCTGAAGAAGACATTTACAATTTGAGAAACTTTTGACGCCCTATTGTGGTTCCATCCTACCCCAGGGGTCATAATTTTAAAAATTTTAAAATCTCCTCTGGTCAGGAAGCTTTCATATAAATTTCAAGCTTTTCTGCACAGTGGTTTTTGAATGAACGCTTGTTCTCAGGAAATGTTGTTTTCCAAAGTCCGAAATAAAACATTTATGCTCAATTCAGAATTCAATTGTAAAAATGTGGTAGTGGAGCAGAGATTTTAAGATAAAAGATGTCATGTTAATTAAATAGTGTCCCTTTGAAGGAATCTTCATGCTTGCTCATCAAACTACCGCATGGTGAAAAATATGAAAGCTTCCATCAATAAAAGTTTCGAAAGTTAAAGATTTACAAACAAATGGACAGAATAAAGTCCTACCTATATACTTTAAACTTTTGGACGCATAAAATATTCGAACTTGAATTACCAGTAGTGGAAAAGTATGACTGAAATGCAATATCAAGTGTTTTACTGACAAGGAAGCCAGAATATGCACTTGGTTATGATTCATTATGCTTAAGGCTGGTGATGCATTCGTTGAATGAGAGACATGTCCTACATTTCTGTACTTTAACTGCAACTTAAATATCTGTTATCAGATAACAAACACCTGAAGTGTCACATGACCCACAGCTACCTGTAAGATATAAATTACTAAACGAAAGTTGAACAAATGGCTGAACAACACTGGTGAGGTGGACAGAATAAACTTTCTGAATGGAAAATTAACAGGTTAGTAGCTGTTGAATTGTAGACCAGGCCTAAATCAGTGTCCTGGTACATCTTCCATTGTTCCTTTTCTCGACCCACATATACTTAATACTGGATACTATGGGACGTGACCCCAGATTAAAATGGATATAAATGCCTTGAAGCCAGTCATTGTTAAAGCACTGACTAGAAGCTCAGGGAGCCTAAGTTGTATAACATTCTGTTCTATATTGCATGTTGGGTCTTTGGTGTGATGTGAATGGCCACTCTGCCAAACTTTGAAATAAGATCTGAAATATTCTTGATATCTTTAATTTCAGATGTGACCTACGCTGCTGGAGAATCAGGAACTCGGTATTCTGCCACCATCCTGGGCCACAGGAGCTCAATTACCCTGTGATCTAAACCTGTGACAAGCCGTCCAGCATTCTGTTAACAGCTGCCAAAGTCGGTCTGTGTGAAGACTGCACCTCAACAAACATGTCAAAAGCCTCAAGTCCATGAAGCATGACATCGTTCCCCACTTTAAAAGCGCACAGTCCAGCTGGTGTTCCCTCAGTGATAACATTCATTCCACAGAGATGTGCGGCCGCACTGTCAACAGTGATGATGTTCCAGTCTGCATTAAATGTGTTACAGGTTCACATAAAGGTCATGATGTTGACGACATGGCAGATATCATTGCCAAAAAGAGAGAAAACATTAAAAGAGAAACAGAAGAAATTGAAAGCCATATTATTCCCATGAACAAGTCATGTGATGCTGAGGTTGAAAAGAGAATTTCAAAATCCAAGGCCCACTACTCTGATTTAGAAAAAGGAGCTAAAGATAAGAGAAAGAAATGGCACTTCGAAGTAGACG
>CAJDSM010025633.1:17834-34273 GCA_903981925.1 Ostrea lurida | reverse complement strand
TTGAACTATCATTTCAGTGACAAATAAAGCAGAACTTCGGTATCTCAAACACTGATGTTGAATACCATGGCTATGTCGAAGTGATTTGAAAGTCCCAGCCATCTATTCCGTAAGTATTTTTACCCTCAATATCTTGATTCCATGGATATCTCGAAGTTTTTTCTCGGTCTCATCGAATTCGAGATAATGAGGTTTGACTGTACTTAAGTGTTTCATTTAGGTATGTTAAGATTTTGGCAATGAAATAATTGTGGAACATTTGTAGATCATGCAGTATCTTTCATTTTTATTTGATGTTTTGTTTTACTTTTGAATTATTTTATTTTTCATACATATAAATTAAAAAAAAAAGATAACTACATGAGTGGCCATTGCTGATCCAATACTGCCTATAGTTCAGTTCGAATCATAATCGACTGATTGAAATCTAGATTCAAGGCAGTCACTGGTCAGACATTAATTTTGCACAATATGATTGAAATTAAATTTAGTTGGAAGCTTTAAAAATGCCAGAATATTCTGCATGATGAAGTATGACAGACTGGAAAGCCAAAACAAATTTATTTTTCTCCTTTTTGTAATGCTTGCAGTAGTAGTGTAAGGATTTGGAACACCATGATATCTAATGGCGATCTCTATGCTTTAGTGGCCCCTAACTGGTTCGTTGGTTCCTTGGTTTTGGTTACTGGTCATTGGTCCAGTAGTTTGGGGGGTTAGATGAGTTCAGTTTCCAGTGTCCAGATGCCTTTATTTTTTCAGATCTTAAGATTTTAAACTTAAGTATGACTGATCTTGGATCAGATATTTTTGTTAATTAGAGGTGCTGTTCTGCTCATGTATTTCATGAACAGAGGGGAAATGGGTTTATGGGTTCATTTCCCAGCTGCCAAATACTGAATTTTGGCTTTTTTCACACCATTTTTGTATAATTTTCCAAGATTAAGACCTTGTGAATAAAAAGAATACCAGTAGCTTGTGACTTTATGCTAAAATTAGAAATGTTCATCTTCTGCAATTTGTTGTGGTGGTTTTTGTCATAAATGACCTGTTGTGATTTCAGTTGGATGTTTAAATCATGATGTGGTCTTATTATGCTGCATTTCTGAGTTCTATATATGTATTGTTAAAGGTAGTTGCTTTGACATGTTATGAGAGAGACATATTATGAGTGAAAGAGACCCCCCCCCTCCCCTTTCTGATATTGTCTACTAGGGCTGCGTATTGGGTGAAATTTTCGTATCGCGATATATTTCGATATTTTCAAATGTATTGTGATACCGGTATGTACTGCAATATTTTTCAATAAGAATATCAACGATCTTTTCTCTTTTTTCATTGTTTTTAAGATAGATTTCCATGCAAAATACGTGAAAATTAAAAATCAAGTGTTCTTGGATATAGTCGAACACAATATAGACTTGGCTGCTTCACTCCGTTGCCCTTTTGGAAGTAGAAAAACCGTATCTTAAGTGTTTTGAATAATCACAGAAATGCTTCAGCCATATGAAACGTAATATTAGATGTGAGGACTCTTATGTCTAAACGTAATTTCTGAGCCCAAGCATCTTCTCCGATATACCGGTATTGAAAAAACGTATCGCGATACGATATTTTTTAGAAATGAATCACAATATATCGGAAACTGGTATTATCGCACAGCCCTATTGTCTACAATATTGAAAAGAATCCAAATTTCCCCTGCAAAGACTATCAATGCTTTCAAAGGGTTGGCCACAGTGTTGTTGGAAAGAAGAAAGTGCTACATGTATGAATTTAAAGCAGAATGAACTTCTGGAAAAAGGCTTCAGAGGGTCAAGTGGCCCCTAAGCAATTTAAACTATCCCAGATTAATGATCTACTAACAAACTTATGATCGTAATTTATCCTCAAATGCAAAAGACATATTCTCACTAGTCTTAGCTTTCATGGTGTACTTATAAATAAGTGGACTGGTGGATAATCATATAGCCAATTAAAGCTCAAATAGTTGTGCTTGTATTTGTATGTTGTATATTGTATCCCATTCATGTACAGAAACCTCGCCATGTATTGGTAAAGTTCCACAAATTCTGACTTAATCTATGCTCATGCAGGAAAGGTTCTTCATCATGGTATTGCCTACCATAACCACAGAACCTCAAAACCTCTGTTTTTAAGATGATATCAGAAAGACTTGTGACTTTCCATTTTAATGCCAGGCACTCGGCAAAGGAACCCAGTCACTGCATACATATCTTAACATCTTTTAAGTTTGTTGCAGCACCAGGATTGAGAATTTTTATGAGCTGCATTTTTGGAATTTCATGTGGTCAGATATTACATTGCTGTAAATTACCCACCAGATTTGTTATAAGGCACTGAAAAATCCAGTATGTGCAAATCATAAAAACATCGGTGTCATAAACCAGCAGAAGATAAATTGTAACAAGTGACATAAATTTTCTCTTATCAGAGAGGGTTATGATTTGAACCAGCTCCTAAGGTTTCCGGAAAAGACTATTGATGAGGATGTTAACTGGAAAATAAATCTGCTCAAAACATAAAATTACTATTCACCTCCCATCAATCCTCAAAAACTGTCTTGTCGATGAAAAATGATATTATAACCTTGGATATTCTGCAGGAGGCACGGCTGTACATTTAGCTAGACCCCTATGGACAGTTGTCTACCTTACAGGATCTGTTGGTTGGCTTCAACTTCAAAGAAATGAGCATATACTGTGTGATTTATTGAATGCCCATATGGTTAACAATTTTAGAGGTTGGAATAATATTCCGCAATTGTCTGATAAGAAAAGAAATTTTGGTGTAGTGTTTGTCGGCCATCAATCATTTTGATGCTGACCTTATAGCCGAGTTGTCATGAATGCTGGGTTTCCATATTCAAAGTGTTATTTTGGGGTTTTCTTGTGTAAGGAATAGAATGAAGGTCATTGACCATTTCAGACAAAACTAAACTATTTTCATTTACAAAAATGTAGAATTTCTCAAATCTTTATTAGATATACCAGCTAAAAAATAATTGTTTACCATTTAGAATGACTTTTAATTGAAAGTAAATAAGGTATCATATTATCTCATTGACATATAGTTGTGAATAGATAAGTGAATTACAAGAGTTATTGCCCTTAGATTGACTCTATTAGAGGACAAGGTTATTACAGATCGTAGGAGTGTTCCAATTGTTAGGCTGTACAAAATATCTCCATGGGGTGATTATGAAAGCTTAATGGAATAAAACACTGTTTACGAAAAAATCTACTCGGTACTTTAAGTAAAGATGCTTCCCCTTTTTTGTGATGAAGTCGAAATAGCTTGAAATATTTGTGTAATTGCATTAAATATCAGAGCATTGTAGAAAAGGGTATTAGGAAAATAGAAGCACCAATGTGTAATGTATAGTTTGTGAGATTTAGGATGGGCATAAGAAGTTTGAAATAGCAAGTTTAACACCCATGTCTGTCAAATCTTTATACAAGCAATTTGACAGAATATGAGTTATGGCAAATTATGAAATATGAAGTCTTCTCATCCTGTATATGGGTTGGAAAAAGATTTATGGTGGTATTTCAATTTCTAATCCCCAGTAAATATTGTATGTCATATTAGTGTGTATTAAATGGGATCTGTCAGATATTGTATGCTATAGTGCTTTGTATTGGAATGCTGCATCGTGTGTCACTGAACGATTTAGCCACTGTTCACCTGCACAAAAAAGATCTCCACACACCTTTTGAAATACTTCAACGGGTTATCTCTAAACTTAGGTGTCCTGAAGTGACAATTGATAATTTATAAAATACCCTGAAATCCGTTGGATAGCTATCGGTTTGTATGTGAAAACATCTTTTTGGTGAGAGATTATGTCTGTGTATAAAATCTTTTAGGCATGGTAGATCAGAGAAAAATCTTATAACCATGAGTGCATTAAACATGTTATCTCAGTATTTACATTCAGGTTGTATTAACCATAAAACTGTTTAAAGAGCTACCCAGGTTGAGCTTGTATCAAAGTGATGGAAATTGAAAATCGGAATAAACACAAAAATCAATAGCGTTTTATGATCATCAATGAAAAGTAATGTACATTAATATGATAAAAACAAAATCGTTTTGGAGATGGTAGACTTGTAGTGCCTCAATCTTTGAGACAATACTACATAGGTTTTAACAATTTCAGACACTTTGATGGCACTATAAATCATTTGCATGCTCGATTTAAATGTGGCTTTTTGGATAAAGGAATCTCATAAAATGTATTGCTAAAAAAAAATCTTTTAGCAGTTTTTACTTGTTTGTGGAAAGTTAGAAAAATTTGTTTTAAAAATGATTGCTGTTTTGTAAGAAAAGTTAGAACATTTATTATTTTTTCTTTTATTTATGTATTAAAATCCAGAAATCTAGACAAGTTGTTGTATAATTAAAAATATCTTGAAGTTGATTGAGTATACTCAAGTAATTTCTTTACTGTTTCAGGATATATATTCCCCTGATGATCCAGAAAGCGCTATATTGATTTGAATATGATTTGGAACTGCAAATTTTCCATCTTTTTTATTTTAATTGTTTATGTGTGTGTCTGTGTGTGTGTCTGTGTATACATGAATGTCTTAGAAGAAGAAAAAAAATTAAATGCACATGTACCTATAACTATCATTGTTTGGATGCAAGTAAGAGACAGTTGCAGTGTTGAATGGTGTTATCAGCATTTGATCAGGGTGTGATGGGGAGTATGATATTGACTTTACCCTACAGCTTACCCCATAAAAGCCATCAATCATCTGTCTCCTTATCTAGGGATCTTCCTCCATTGTGCTGCACTGTGATGCTGATGTAGAGATAAGGCACAACTTTGATGCACTGGTGAAGGGACATTGTTGGCACTTTCTGATTGGTCTGCTGTTACGGTAACCGCTAGTTACATAGAGCTCTACGCTTTCTTTTTTTTATTGAGCATTTTGTGAGACCTTCAAAGGTAGATTATTTTTTAATGACTGCTGTTTATGTGGCCCAACAACTAGATGAATTATACCACAATCTTGATGAAATCTTTTTTTTTTTAACATCACTTTTAATTTTCGTTATATTCTCCTACCTCCATGAATACATGCACAGGTTTTTCAATCACATTACATTGAGGATAAAAGCCTGCTATCTCAGTAATCAGTATAGTTTATGTATTTGAGTGTACCTTTAGTCTGGGATGTTTTAAATTAAGAAAGGCAAAGGTGTAGGGATTTAGTGATATCTCACTGCCACATAGAATCACTACAGGTGAGAGTGTTCATAATTTTCAGTGATGATTAGAAATTTATCACACTGCATGCAGTAACAATCTTCAACAAGCAGTGATTCTGGATGATGCATGAGGTGTCACAACGCAGGCTGTAGTTTGTTAGCATTGTCATTATTCAGACCATGTACAACCAAACAGACCTTGCAATCATTTTTTTTTGACAGAAATATAATTTAGGGATGGACTGCAAAGGGCTAGTGCAAACATAAAATGTGAGTAAAAGGCAAAAATGTCATCATTGTCATATTTGCTTGGTTTTCTTATGTGAAATTAGTGACTCCTTATCTAAATAAAAAAAAACAGCATTTTCTGTCTTGCGTGCACCTGGTGGTGCTTTTCTTGGCATTTGACAAAGTCCCATAAGTTTTTGTATAAATTCTCTAAAGCTGAAGATTTTCAGCTCACCTGGCCTCAAGACCATCTTACCTGGGTAAGTCTAAATTTCAAATCCAGCTAAACTGAGAATTAATTCTTCATACAAATGAAAATTTTAAATATAATGTTAGCATTTTGATTGATCTTTTTTGAATCCGTATGGTTTTAAACATCTGTTGTTTCTAAATCCGTAAGATATAAGTCAATCAAAATTCTTTACTGAAGTCTATTTCTCAGTTTATGGTCCTTGGGCCTTCGGCACAGATTCTCGTATGTAAATGTATTGTTAAGCAGTTCCTTTAAAGGAATTGATGTTAACTTGGTGATCCACTGGGTAGGGCAAAGATGATCTCTATCACATTTTTGACCCATTGGTTGTCCGTCCTGTAACCAATTTGGCATCAAATTTGGAAGATATGCAAGTCTCATAGGCTACAATCCACTGACATACATTCCAAAAGTCAATATAAAAGTGGGGCAAGAGACACTGAGGATCTCTGTTTAGGTGTTGACCTTGATAAAGGGGGATAACTGTATTGACAGAGGTCATTGTCATCATACTAATCATTACCTTTCATTGCAAGGACCAGAAGCATTCATTTTGGGGAAAACAGATTATTTGGTTGAGATTGGGAAACTTTTATATTTCTTAAAAAAAATTAAAAAGCAAATATAACTGATTTCATTATCTACCCAGTTTCAAAGGCAAACTTCAATTTCCTGTTTTGGTGGTAAAAAAAAATGGAATTGTCCAGTAAAGCTTGACCCAGGCAATTAGTCCAAGTAAGATTTTATCAAACGAGATTAGCAATGGTTTCCAATTTAAGTGTTGAATGAATCATCATCAGCAACAATTTTAATACTTTTATTTTTTAAATCATTTTCTGAAATTGAAGAAAAATTCTTAGAAATTTTCTTTTAAAAAATATTCTCACTGTTATGACCTTGTTCAGTTCAGATCCATTCTGTTGTCGAGTTTCCAACTGTTCACCAACATCCATGTGGCCAAAGAACAAGGGTTCCTCACTCGAAGATCTATCTTTGTCTTAGTCTTCAGACTAATAAAGGTTTCTTGTTTTTACCATCTTCCCATTAAAATTTAGATGAGAGTATTTTCAAATCAATTCCGCAACATTTTTTTGTCACATTGACAGATATAAGATATATAGAATATTGATTCTGAACTTATATGCAATAAAGCTATGAACATAGGTAAATTCCAGAAGCATATATCCAGTGGCGAGTTTTTAATGAAAACCATACAAAAAACTTGATTTGCAATTTTATTTTGGGTTTTTCGGTTGTTGTTTTTTTCTTCTTCATTTTTAGTAGGTGTCATTTTGGGGAAAACAGCTGTTTTTCAGCATTGGAAATGGGGCCCAATTTCAACCCTCTTCAGATCCTTAAAAAATCCCAACAATTTGGTGCCACTGAAATCCAGTTCACACTCAAATTACTAGAGTAGAGAAGTAGTAGTACATGGTCTATCAGTGATATATCTCATTGGTGTAGATTCAACTTGATTCCATCAGACAAGATCCTACATCAAAAAGAAAAACTAAAGTGGATTAAAACTCCTGGCAATGTTTTAGGTATTTTCTTATTGCAACTCGGGAAGAATTTATTGAAAGTATTGTATGCCATGTTTCATGTGGGTGAAACTGCTAGTCTTCATTTTCATATGTACAGGTATATAAGATGTGACCTAATGGAAAGCAAAATCATATCTTTCTATCTGGTTCTATCTGGTTAGTGTAAAAAAGTTTAAAATGATGGAAGTGCCAGTTGCAGAATTCTAGAAAAGTCGAACATGGAAGAATGAAGTCTTGTGGTCCCACGTACTTCATGTTTTCTCAAGCCACCTGTATAATAGTATTTTTATCTGGAAATTGACATAAATCAATTAAATAATGTATCTTACTTTGAAATGTAGCTGTAGCCCCCTTAACTATACCAATCGAATTAATTTCTTTTAGCATGAATATGTTTTATAATCAGTTATGTACAAATTACCTGAACTATACCCCCCAAAAAGTTTAGGGCACTTTTGATTGAAGATTTGTACATTAAGTGGTTCCTTTTTTAACCAAGTTGATTCAAGTTCAGTATATAAACAGATTTTGTGATAGCGGAATGGCATTTATGATCTAATAAAACTGTTCTGTCTAATTTCTCTGAGGAATTGCAAGATGACATTGATAGAGATTTTTGAGATTTGAATTTCTGTTGATTTCTACAACACTAGAAGGTATTATGGTGCAGAATGATGCAAGTTTCTATGATTTTAGACAGATTGATGTTTTTTGTGGGTTTTTTTTTTATGCACTATTGCAATAAATCTAGTGTTCAGAGAGGTGAATTTCTTATAGGATTGCTTTAGTTGGTACAGTTTTTGAAATAACTGTTCTTTAATGATCTCCATGGAAATGCCAAATTTGCAAAAATTTAGTTATTGGTCTACTACTAGTTTGCACTGTCTGTCCATCCATCCATCCATTTTTCTGTCCATCTGTCATTGCTTTGGTTTTCTGGGCTTTGTAGCTCACCTGAGCTATTTTGACTGCCTGTATCTGTATTCCATAAGTTTACACATTTTTTTACTTTTTATCCAAAACTCTTGGGACACTTTCAACCAAATTTGTTAAAAAGCATCTTTATAGGTAAAGATGATTCAAAATTGTTCAAATAAAGGGTTGCACGCTTTTTTCAATGGGGAGATAATATGGTGTCATTGAAAAATGTTTACAAGAACCACTGGACCAGAAAAGACAAAGATTTTATAAAAAAAATTTCCATATGTATAAAATAGTAACGAAATCCACACATTGCAAATGTCCACATACAGGTAGTTATAACTACATATAAGCCCCAAGTAGCACTGCATGTGTGTAGATACCTAAGCAGTGCCAATTACATTTGATGGAGCTGTGTAATTTTTTTTGTTATATACTTTTCAATTTCATCTCCTCTTTTTCCATTAGAAGTGTGCGGGCCAATATCACACGATATATGCCCGGAAACTCTTCGGCCCACAAGCTGACGTCATAATAAATTGAACAAAAATTGGAAAATTGATTGTGACTCGGATAATAGAGACAGTTTCAGGACGTACTCGTAAATAAAGCGTCAACAAACTCTAAAAGTTCAAATTGTGTTCGTTTTTCTCAGCTTTCCGTCAACAAATCACGATGTATGTGCGCATTTTTGTATTGTGCGCACTCCCCACTTTGGCGGGAAAACATCTGGAAAAACCTTATTCTATGTATTGTGCGCATCAAAAAAATGGAAGAATGAGTGTAGAAAAAATTAAACTAAAATAAAATTACACAGGATGAATAAAATTTATTGGATTTTTCCTGCTCTTTATCTGCAATTCGAAACGATATTACATGGCGACCCACGGGCGGTAATCAAAGAAAGGTATGTATTAATTGTATAGTACATGTATATATTTACTTAAATATGTTTGTGTGTGTTTTATAATCTAAGTTTTTAAGATAATTTGTTTTCATTCCTTCAAAATGTACCGCGTAACCAATCCTGTATTTACATCGGGAAAAAGATATACTTTATATATCTCTATCTATTTACCTACCTTAAGAATATACTTAACTAAGTTCCCCTCAGTTCATACAAAGCTATGGAATATTTGGTATTATATATTAAAAAAAAAAAACAAACTAGTGAAATAAGAAAGAATTTATTTCTTTGACGACACATACAGCCGATCCGAAATTTCCGAGGCTTCGAGTGCAATCACGTGTCATATGCGGTACTAGTTTAGCTGGGCCAACCCCCTAATTTTAAAAAAAACTATGGCTGACAGACGAAGAAACAACGCAAATTTCATGTTTAAACACATTTTTAAATGATTTAATTACGTAGATGGTCAGTGCGTTGCAATGTACATTGAAATTGCTGTAAAAAGCATACAGACTAATGCGAATTATTTGCATATTGCAAACTCCACAACAGCGAAAATCTCACCAGTGACGTGACCTTCACCTGAAAAAAGGAGAATGATTTTTTAAGTCGTTTGTACAATGCGCACCCCCTACTTTCGGGTTAAGAATTTCTGAAAAAAAGTGCCGCAACAATACACGATTTTTACGGTTAGTTCGTTA
Source organism: Ostrea lurida (assembly GCA_903981925.1). Lineage (NCBI taxonomy): Eukaryota > Metazoa > Mollusca > Bivalvia > Ostreida > Ostreidae > Ostrea > Ostrea lurida. The sequence goes on along the minus strand of CAJDSM010025633.1, from coordinate 24,478 downwards.
AAACTATTAGAAAAAAGTATGTGAAAAATAAAAAATTTTGTTAGTTTCTAAATGAAATTGAAAAGTATATAAGAAAAAGGTTATAGACTTTTGTATGGAAAAAAATGACGACCTCGTTGTTTGTCGCGAACAACCTCGCAAATCGGTCCGTGTTACGCGCCAAAAACTCGGTCGTCACCCATACAAAGTCTATAACCTATTAATACGTCCATATTTAGAGGGGGCGTATTATATTATGGCGTTGTCCGTCTGTCCGAAATAGTTTGTGTGGGCCATAACTTCTGACCCTCTATGTAGATTTAAGCAATATTTCACAGAATTGTTGCCCTGGACCTGAGGAAGTGTCGTGATCTTGAGCCAAATTCACTGGTCAGAAGTCACGGTCACTGTGCACATAATGATTTTAACATTGTTTAACTTTTCACTGAGTGCATGGATTTGAATGATATGTTCACTGGAACAGAGATTGATAAAAATTCTTTAAAAATCACCACTGTTGATCAATAACAGAGCCACTTATTCTTCACATAACTAAGTAAATCTATTATCAATCTGGAGAACTTTTCAATCTCTCAAAGTGAAATTTAACAGGTTTTTTCAGCAGAGTTCTTGGCCTTAGATTTTGACCATTTTTTCTGGACCTTTTTTTCCTATTATGTACATTGACCAAGTGAAGATTTGTTTCTGTTGGCTTGCACTCAGCAGGACAATGTGCCATGAACTTGTAAGTGTTGATATGATTCATTATAGATCAAACATCTTTTGCTCCAATTGACATGGTAATTAATTTATTGGTTGTACACCTTTATGCTTTTCTATTGGTTGGGGGGGCATCCATGTCGTTACTTTTTATTATTGTACATGGCCATTGTACACATCCTTTCTCTGTAATGGGAGAAGATTAAGGACATTTCAAGCATGAAATCTTGACCTTGAAGTGACACGGTTTCCTGGGATAGTTCCCAAGTTAGTACAAGTGAGGAAGTTGTCACTGAAAATGTCCCCATGGAGATAAGAGGATGGTCCGTAATCTCTTGATTGTAGGACCAGGCGGTTTTCACTAAAGGGGAAATTCCGTTAAACTTTTAAAAACCAATTAATTGGATTTTGATGCTTGTTTCATACTGTGTAATAATCTGTTGGTCGATGATAAATTATATAGGAAAAGATACCAATGCACTTTCAATTGATTTCTAAGGGAGGTTGGAGCAAAAGGTTAAATACCCACTACCTCTTGGAAATGACAAAAGTGATATAAGCATCAGACGCAAATAGTGCCTATTGCAAACCTTAACCATATTAACTTTTGCCCACGGATTATTTACTGCACAATTAAATGATTTCCAAGATAAGGTCTTGCATGTAATTGGTCAATTTACAGAGAAACCTGGACTGGCTGTCCAAACCATGTTATGCCAGACAAGAAGAAATTAAGACGGTTGTAATCTATTTTTGTTTTAATGAAAATAAATTGTGTAGGATGATCGAGCTATTGTTCAGAAACAACCTCTTTTCAGGTACATTTTGAAGAGATGTTTTAAAAAAAAGGGTGGTGGTGGTTGTTCGCAGCTAATCTCTTCAACAAGTAAATTATAGTTAGAAATTTTATATTTAGGTCAGCTGAGTCTGGTGACCTTTTTCTACATATCTCCATCCATTGTAAAGATTCGAATATATTCTACTTATTATACCCCCACATAACGAAGTTGCCGGGGTATATAGTTTTTTACCCGTCCGTCCGTCAGTCCGTCCATCTGTTTGTGTGTCATTGCATGTTGTCACCTGGATAGCACTTTCATTTGTTGATGGTTTTCAAGGAAACTTTGGGAAGTTGGATGGGATTGATTTTTAGAAACATCTGTCAAGGAGGACCAGACTATACAGACTGTGGACATCGGCCTGGATAGCTCAGTGGTTAGAGTACCTGACTAGTGATGCAGGAATCACGGGTTCGATTCCCGGTCCACCCATAGATTTTCTCATTCTCTCCCTTCCTATTACATAGTTATGAGAAATTGGAGGCCTCTTCCAAAATGTGTTCATGCCCAAGGCTGGGACTTAAATAGGCTAATGAATGAAACTGTATAAAATCTTCTGTACTTCTGAATATGTAGCAAGGTGCTCTGTTGAAATGTGATTGAAGGCCTGTTGGGAGGGGTGGGGTTGTATAGCTTATACTGTAAAAAAAATTGTGTCCTCCAAAATCTTCTTAATTCCTAAACATCTAGCAGAAAAACTGGATAATAGTTATTATCCCTGCAAGAAAGTTTTCTTTGTACTAGTATACAAGAATCTCCATTTAGAAGTGAGAATCATGGATCTTTCGGAGGTCCCGTGTTGCAGCAGGTGTGGCACACAAAAGAACCCTCACTGATAAAAGCCATGAGTGCTAGAAGCAGAGGTCTAAATTGGCAGTCCTTCACCTGGTGATGTCTCAATATGAGTAAAATATTCTCAACGGGAGGAAAAACAAACAATCAATCTCACCAATATGGGAAACACCATGTTCAGTAGTTAGTAAATAGTCTGTCTTTCTAGAACACTTTTTGCCAATATAGCCCATATCTTTTAATGGTAGACGGTAGTTGCTCATATCTGGCACAAAGTCTGCTTAAGACCAGAAATAAGTTAGAATTATTTGTTCAGGCCACATATTTATAATACAGAAGATTTAGAAGTAATATTCATTTGAAAGATGTTGGACCATGGACATGCTACAATTCTTTAAAAAAAAAATAAAAAAAATTTTGGAATTATAATAAATTTCCATTGCAATGCTCAGGTGACCATGAAAAACCATGGACCTCTGGTTTGTACAATTTTATACATCATATTTGGGGCCCCTCAGTACATTAAAGATAATGAAGCACTCACGGTTGGACACTGTTTTGGTACCCAACACTAAACATGGGAGACTTGATTGTTTTCACGTTTGATAGTTGCGATAGTTGATTCAGTATTGAGGGAACAGGTGCCTATTTAATCAAACTAATTGTTATTATTTGCCAATTTTACACATTAGAAGAGATCCTATTATTTGGAATGTGATCAATAGGGTCCATATCATGTTCATTCATTTAAAAAAAAAAGTCAACGATGTATACAGCGCATCCAATATGATATGGATTGTGGGATTAATGTTTCATTTCAAAAGGAAAACAGATATTATAATGGTAAATGAATTGCATGATTCTGAATAGTTTTTGGGTGTTTTATTAGATTTCTCACAACTTGAAGATAAAATCGCATAAAATTTTTTGGTTAGTCAATCAAGAATGATGGAGCCATGGCACTCATCTGTAAAAGTGAAATGTGGCAAAACAATATCATTCTTTCTTGGCTTTTGAGTTTGGGGAGGAGGGTGTACGTGTGTTTATTAATGTAGTCAGATATGATATAAAAATGATCAAACCATTATTTTGGAATGAAATTGGGCATGGAAGTTTTTGAATACTCTGATATTAAAATTCAGGTCATCTAAAAAATTTGTGAAGAGTTGGTTTGTATAAAGAGTTAATTGTTGAAGTAAAGGTTTAGAGATTGCACCAAGGCAGGCGGGACACTTGAGACAAATGCATAAAATATGTTTGTAAATGCAGCTAATATTACTTTTCATACATGAAATATTTAAAAAATAATGTAAACTTGCATGCAAAATGTTACTGTGAGATAATTTATGTGAGGGAACACAACATGATTTTTGACAGTGAAAGAGAGTTATGACACTTTAGTCCTATATATCATCTTGCCAAAGTTAGTGAAATGCACAAAAGGCATTTAATCTATACGTTGCTCTAAATTCTATAATTAAGCTGTATAGGTACTGTGCAGGGGAATTGCATGATAATTTTAACCAGTGCAGTTTTAATTCTTCAGAAGGAAGAAGTGGTGCAGAACTCCAAAAGCCCAAGTGCATCTAGGAGAAATTATTCTGTATTGATCAGGTTCTGGGGTTTATGAAACTGAAATGAATGTAATATTTTTACTCCGACTAGGGAGATTTGAAAGCTTGAAACATTTTGATGGCCGTAAGCTGGTAGAGTTCGGTAATGATTTAGGTAGGTGACCTACAGTGACATCCGTCCATTTATGTAGTAGCCATAGGTAGTCTGTATCGTGTTTGTTATCACTGATCATGTACCGCAGAGTATCACATATATAATGTGCACTCAAGTATTAAGTCACTGCAATAAAACAGTGCATTGGGGGGGGGGGTCCTATTTTAAAAAACCCTGTTATATAAAAAGTGGACATCTAAAAAAAAGAATTAATACGGTCAAACTTCGTTATCTCAAACTCGATGGGACTGAGAAAAAAATTGAGATATCCAGGGATTCGAGATATCGAGGGTAAAAATAATTAGAAAATGGGTGGCTGAGACTTCTGAATTGCATCGACATAGCCATATGGTATTCGAGATATCTGATACAGTGTTTGAGATACCGAAGTTCAACTGTATTTTGTTTTGATTATGATTCCAACCTATATGACCATGACGAGCAAGCATGTATTTCTCTTGATTTGTTAATATGTGAAAATATGAAGCAAAATTTCCCTATAATCTAGTATGTAGTGAAGTAGATCATTTTCCTTGCAACTTCTTATGATTTCCTCTTTTGTTTACAAAAAAAGTGGAGGATCTTGGATATAATGGTAGATCTTTTCCTTTTGCAATTAAGAAAATCTCTTGCAACATTTAAAACAGTTTTCTTGAAAAACCCTGAGATGGGTCAGAGGGGTGGAGTCAGTAAATTTGGGTATCATAACCTTAAGTTATAAAGTCCACATTTTGATTTTATTTTGGGGGATGGGGGAGGGGATGTTCTAGCTAGGTACTTGAATATATCTTTAATATGTCTCTGACTTGCCAAACTGACTTACTCCAAAACAATAGTTTGATTTTTATGTTAATAATTTGAAGATGCCTTTTAGAGTTCATGTGAGGGAAAAAATCTGACAAAAGTTAAGAGGGAGTTTCTGTTTGCTTTTCTTATGACCTGGAGTCCCTTCCATTGGCATGTGGAACCCATGGGCATCAGTTTTCCACAAGCACATTTTGTTTTGTATTTCATAAAAATATAGAATTATTACAAAAATATTGTTGCTCACCAGAGCTGAAGGCGCAAGTGAGCTTTTCTGATCACTGTCTAAAACTTTTCAGTTTTCAACTTCTTTTAGAACTTCTGGGCCAATTTCAACCAAACTTGGTACAAATCACTCTTTGGGTAAAGGGGATTCTAGTTTGTCAAATGAAGACCAGGCCACATCAAAGGGAGATAATCACAGAAAATGCAAAAATAGGGTGGTGTCATTTTAAAAAAAATTCTTCTCAAGAACCACTGGGCCAGAAAAGCTGAAATTTATATGAAAGTTTCCTGACATAGAATTAATTCAAGTTCATGTACAACAGTTCATGACTTGTGGTGGTGGGGTGGGATACAATAGGGTTCAAAATTTTACATGTTGATGTATAGGAAAATCTTCTTTAGAACTAATGGGTCAATTTCAGCCAAACTTAGTACAAATCATTCTTGGGTGAAGGGGATTCAAGTGAAGAGCTCAGATGTTCCCTTCAAAGGGAAGAATCACAGAAGTGCAAAAATAGGGCAAGGTTATCTAAAAAAAAATATTCATAAGAACCATTGGGCCAGAAAACTTAAAAATTTACATAAGAAGCTCCTAACATAGAATATGTTTGACTTTGCTCAAATAATGACCCTGGGTAGGGGAGGGGGGGGGGGTATGTGGGGCCACTAAAGGGAAAAAATCTGACAAAAGTTAAGAGGGAGTTTCTGTTTGCTTTTCTTATGACTGGAGTCCCTTCCATTGGCATGTGGAACCCATGGGCATCAGTTTTCCACAAGCAATTTTGTTTTGTATTTCATAAAAATATAGAATTATTACAAAAATATTGTTGCTCCCAGAGCTGAAGGCTCAAGTGAGCTTTTCTGATCACTGTTTCTGTCTAAAACTTTTCATGTTTTCAACTTCTTTAGAACTTCTGGGCCAATTTCAACCAAACTTGGTACAAATCACTCTTTGGGTAAAGGGGATTCTAGTTTGTTCAAATGAAGGACCAGGCCACATCAAAGGGGAGATAACACGAAAATGCAAAAATAGGGTGGTGTCATTTTAAAAAAAATTCTTCTCAAGAACCACTGGGCCAGAAAAGCTGAAATTTATATGAAAGTTTCCTGACATAGAATAAATTCAAGTTCATGTACAACAGTTCATGACTTGTGTGGTGGGGTGGGTACAATAGGGATCAAAATTTTACATGTTGATGTATAGGAAATCTTCTTTAGAACTAATGGGTCAATTTCAGCCAAACTTAGTACAAATCATTCTTGGGTGAAGGGGATTCAAGTGAAGAGCTCAGATGTTCCTTCAAAGGGAAGAATCACAGAAGTGCAAAAATAGGGCAAGGTTATCTAAAAAAAAATATTCATAAGAACCATTGGGCCAGAAAACTTAAAAATTACATAAGAAGCTCCTAACATAGAATATGTTTGACTTTGCTCAAATAATGACCCTGGTAGGGGAGGGGGGGGGTATGTGGGGCCACTAAAGGGAATCAAAGTTTAGGAAAAATACAGGAAAATCTCAGGATCTACAGCTGGTAACATTGATCACCTGATGATAGA
>CAJDSM010025633.1:0-17809 GCA_903981925.1 Ostrea lurida | reverse complement strand
TGATGATGAGATGATGATGCCTATTGTTTTTGAATGTTGGATGTCAAAGGTCAAGGTCATAGTGTCACATAGCAGGAAAATTGTAAGCTCCAGGATCTTACAACTTGGTATAATTGATCACCATGATGAGAGGAAGATGCCTTTTGTTTTTAAGATCAAAGGTCAAGGTAAGCTCCACAGAATATTACAGATTGGTACATTTGATCATCATGATGAAAGGAAGAAGCCTATTGTTTTTCAAGGTCAAGGTCGTAGAGTCAGCTATTAGGAAAACCTTGCAGGTATAATAGAGACCAAACCGTATTTGTTCAACAAAAAATATTAGGTTAAAAAAAAATTCAGGTTGGGATTTTTTAATTCGGGTTCAGGTATTTTGGTTCGGGTCAGGAACCATTATTTGTATTTTATTACAATATATTAACTCGTAGATATGGACTCTGGTTTAGACTTGACATCCATACTAGAAACAACAATTGCCACTTGTACTTGTTTCCATTCCATGCTTTCAATATGAGTGTCTTATCATTGATGATATTGTTGTGACTATTTTGTCCACATAATGACATCAGGGAACAATAAATGAAGCGAAATTTAGAATTTGATGGCATTTTGTTTCTAGTGATACAAACACTGGACCTGAACCAAAATCCGGAATAAATTTAACCGAACCTGACCCAAGCAACATTTAACCTGTGGTTTTCAGTTTATATTTCGGGTACCCGTAGCAGCCCTAGCTAGGACCATCAAACTTGGACACCTATGCACCTAATGTGCCAATATTGAAGGATGCATATTGTTTCTCATTAAGTATAATAATGAATTAGCACTTAAAGGACAGTACTAACTCTGCTGAAAAATAAATTGCACTAAAATCAGTATGGGCATATTATGTTGTTTGGTGTTGCTCTTGTTTAAAATGTGACATAGTCAATATTTCCTGAACTATTTTTAAAGATATAGCTTTCATATGTTGCATGTAGATTTCTTATGGCAAGATCTTTCATTTCATACCATGATGTATGACCTTGTGACCTTTGGCTTAACCTGGGAACAGCAAGAGGGGTGTTGGTAAGTCATATTGGTATTGAGGCATACCTGTGTTGTATGAATTCATTTTCAGTTATGTTGTGATCCTTTTGGCAACAATATGGGGAGAAAAAAATTCCACTGGAATTAGATTGATGAAAATTCTTTTAAAAATAGCCACTGCTGAACAAGGGCAGTGCCTAAGTCACTCAGGTGAGCGATGTGGCCCATGGGCCTCTTGTATTGTTGACCCATTTGTTACCTAAACAGAACAGCCAATACACCATTTGACCTTGACGATACACCATATTTGGTAGTAAAAAAAAGTTTGCAGTAATCATGTACTCATTGTCTAGGATGAAAGCAATATCAATTTCAAAAGAAATGTAAGAGAAAAGATGTAGTGAATGTAAACATATTACTTTGAAGACAAGTGCAGCACATGCTAAATGTCAACAAGATGTGCATGACTATGCAGTAAATGTCTAGTAATTTTATTTAGATTTTCCCAACAAAGTCATAAATCCTATTTCTCTCTTGCTCAAAATTGGTTCAAATGTTTTTTGTGTTAGTAGTGTCTTAACAAAGCTCTTAATTAGCTCGGGTTTTTTTTTTTTTTAGTATACCCTGCATTAATGGAGATAAGCCCTAGTTACGTGAGTTTACAGAGGAAAAAATCTGTTTATTATGAAAACATATACTTGATAATTTAGCTTCCCTCCTACCTGGCTTTAGTTAGCATTAAGTCACTGCCGCTGAGACTGTAAGGCTGCGGCAACTCAAATTGTTTTGTAAATTGGCTTGGAACCTTGTTTTTGTTTGGTTCTGCTGGAGGTCCTGCTGTGTTGTTGGTTAATCTTACAGGGGCTCTCTTCTTGTGAAATCATCACGCTTCTTGTCTCTGTTTTATATCGGCAAGCAGCCCACTGCTGTTTAAATTCTTTTTGTCTTTCTTGATTATTTCTACATCAAAAGAAAATATCTACTGCCCTGAAAATTTTTATATAGATAGATTGATTGATATGATTTTATCTCTGGAAGACTAGATGTGTTACAGTGTTGCATGAAATGCAGGTTCTACCATAAATATTTTTAGGTTATTAAAAAAAAAATTGAATTTTGATGATTAGGTGCAGAGCACATATCTATTTTCGTGTAGATTACAGAAATATGAATATGTACTGTGTGTAAATTTCCGGTAATAAAAGAATATAGGTTTTGATATACTTGATAGATAGGAAGAAAGTTGAATTTTGGAAAAGACAAAATGGGCTTAAGGCCACATGGAAGTTTAGAAAAAAATCTGAAGGGTTCTCTGAATAGCTAAATGCAAAATCTACATGCTTTTTGGTAGATTTTTGTAAGAATCTCAAATAATATAATATTTATGTGTCCAAATAGAATGTCCCTTCATAAAACTTTTGAAAAGAAGCAAGCACACTTTTGTGAGTTTATTAAAATGAAGAAATATTGATTAATTAATCAAGTGAAAGAAAGCTTTGAGATGTCATGCTGCTATTAAATTTGGTTTAATTGTAAAATTGGAGGGAAAAATTACAGTGAAACTTCTCAAAACTGACCAGGTGCTAGACTGAATGAAATGGATATATAGATTAAAGGGTTGGGTGGTTTACCAAAAACTTGGTAGCATTTTAGTGATATTTCATTGCATGGTCTCATTTCTTGAAATTTTGTATACTCCTGGATGCAGGTTTTAATTATATTGCAATTTAATTTCTATAGGCTTGACTTGTTCTTCATTACAGAAGACAGTTTCTGTTGTTACCAAATTAGAAAAGGTTATCATCATACACCTGTCGTGCCCACAAAATAACAAGATTTGATTGAATATTTATTGTTTTACGTCCCACCGAGAATATTTCACTCATATGGAGACGTCACCAATGCCGGTGAAGGGCTGCAAAATTAAGGCCTATGCTCGGCACTCAGGGCCTTTGAGCAGGGAGGGATCTTTATCGTGCCACACCTGCTGTGACACGGGGCCTTGGTTTTTGCGGTCTCATCCGAATGACCGCCCCATTCAGTCACCTCTTACGACACGCAAGGGGATGCTGAGGACCTATTCTAACCCGGATCCTCACGGGTCTAACAAGATTTGAAGAAAACAGGTAAAATCATCTGAGAGGAAAATGTGAATGGCACATGTAAGGTATATGAATTTGAAAAACTTAATGTCATTGATAGATTCTTTTTTTGCAATATGTTTCATGAAAGTAAATTTAGTTTAAACCTGTGGATGCCAAGCATGAAGCCTTGTTCAGTGTTTGAATGACTATAAATATTTATGCAAGTGCAGTAAAGAAACTTATACACAGCAACACCAATGTCACTGAAACAAGATATCCTCTTTTGGGACTGATCTTAAAACCACAAAAGCCCAGTTGGATATGCTAGTCTCCTCAGGGACATAGAAATGTGGCAAGGTATCATTGATTGTTTCTTTCTAGAAGATTTAAAGCACTGTGAACTTCAAGATTAGCCCAAAACAAACCCATAATTTAGGTAGCACCTTCCTTATTAGGCAGAGAAAAATTTACTTTGCTACCTCACTTTTAATGGAAGAATTGAAAGGCTTATTTGTCCCCTGTGATCAGGTTGCTATGACTTTGGTGATGTAAATGACTGATTTATGGGATTTTGAGGCTGAGACATTTCTTTGTGTAAATGCACTAGTGGCCACTAATCTTAATTATCTTGTATCAATTCCAAATTTTAGGTTGCCTATGTGGATAATTTATGCTTTTAGTGTTTGGAATTTAAACCCACCAAACTGATGTTTGATAAGTAGGAATGCAGATGCAACCATTATGCAGTCTGGAGTTTTTTCTGCAGCCACAGTTATGGACATACATGCTGCCTTCACATGAAGTAAACAAAAGAGAGGCCAAGGCTTAATTTACCAGTATGTCAAGGTCACATGTCATTACAAGTTCTGAATTATTCATCCCCTACTGGTTTAATGTAAAACCTAAAGGGACTATAGGTTTCTTCCTCTGTCTCTCAGTCAGTCTGTTTCAATGGTTTTCCTGACCTTTTCCTAGCTGTTCACTTTAAAGGATTCACTTGAAACTTGCAGTATAATTTTAGAGTGGCAATCTACAGATCAAGTTCAAATTTCATAATGTTTGATGGGCAGGTGTGAAAGAAATTTTAACTTGTCTGAACTATCCGTCTTCCAACAGTTGATGGCAAGTAGTATTATGAACAGAGTTCAAAAATTCTTGAAATAAGTAATTTGCGTAGCATAAGAGGCTGTAGGCTCCTTTTGTTACCTTGGAGACATGCTCTCCGTAACTGGTGGCTGTGACCTTGCAACCACTAGATGTATGTGTGAAGTCTGCTTGGAAGAAATTCAAGGAGCTATTTCTGGTCCTTACATCATGCCACCCAGTCATACAAGACCCGTAGAGTTTATAGCATTGGTATGCAGTACTATGCTCTATGCCAGTGAGACCTGGGCACTAACCAAGCCAAACCTCCATCACCTACAGTGCAATGGCAAGGCCATAATCAGATGGATTTGTAACATCAAGCGGATAGATGTGGCCACTGTACAGTCAACTGAGCATTTTGGTCGGCCTGGTCTTGTTGACCTTGACCTAGTTCTAAGGGAGAGAAGACTAAATTGACCACATGCACAGATCCATCAGTACAATCAATTGTGCACTCGATTTACAAGTTCCTGGAGAGGGTGGAGTTGGCCAGCCAAAGATGTCATGGAGAGAGGTGACAGATAGAGATCCTAGAGAGTGGAAGCTCTCTACTGCCAACCCTCAAAATACAAGACAATGGTGATTTGAGGTGAAAACTGTCATGCGTGTAGCTAGCCAGCTATCTGGAAGGGGGCCTACTAGAGTAGTAGACAAAGCCCCTAGCTGGACCTGCAAGCTAATGTAAAGGAACTTTCACTTCAATATAAAGTTCATCAATATTCTTCATCATTCATGAACTAATATTACTATGAGNCAATATAATATGAATTTTATTCATGAACCACTTTTATGAACTGTCAAGAATCTTTTATGAGTCATTCATGAACTATTATGAACAAATCATAAAAATTCTTAAAGTCATGAATATCATCTCGCAGGGGCCGGGTGATGATGATGACCCAGATTTGATGTTTTTGAACTGCATCGAAACTAGGCAAACAGTGCATTACACGACAACAGAGTTCCAAAGTGTCTTGGTCACTTTGATAATTATAGTTATCAAGCCTAATTTTAGTATGTGATATTGAGGAATTTAGGACATATACAACATGTTTATCAGATTTTAAATTGTATTTAAAATTGTGGAGTTATTCCATCCCTGATAAAAACTATGTGTCAAATGTATGAACAACAAAACTTTACCTATAGAGTGTCCATGGAGAAACCCAGGGTATGTGATGATTTGGCGCTAGTATTGTAGGTTACAGTTCAAGGTTAGACAACATTGAATGTACATTCTCTTGAATTACAGAGGGTGCTGGTAGGGAATGCTTATACAATACCCTCTAAATGTATGTTCAAAATATAGATTTCATATTGACCTTGTATCAATATAGGACTTGATAAAATTGAAGTTGAATTCTGTACAGTACATGATAGGGAACTGCTAGTCACTCCAAGCAGAAAAGTAGTATAATACTGTTATGCATGTATTTGATTTTGCATGCATGGGTACAATTAGTCACTTGTGCTGCAAAAAGTTTTCTTTTGCTAAATATGCCCTTTTTTAAAAAGTAAAGTTACCCTCCCAGAATTCTGAAATGTCATAATTTTATTAAAAACACAAACCTGTTCAAGTAAGGCAGTAATTTTTCATCTAAAGGTGTTAAGGAGAAAAATGACAATTTGGCTAGGAAAACAGAGAAGATTTATGCTTTTTCTCAAGTTTCGGTATGGTCCACACCTTTCATATAAGTGGTCGTGTCACTAATTCTAGAAAAATTGTTGTTTTCATTTCTAGACTTTTGACCCTGTTAAATTTACAATCTTGTTGGTATTCTACGATTGGGCAATTGCAATATCCATTTAATAACCACAATGCATGTAAAGTGCTTCCATGCAGTGTTAAATGATTGAATTGTAACATTGAAAATTCATCAAATTAGCATCAACATGCTTTCAATTGCAGGTCAGAAAGTCAAAAGCAATTCTATAAAGTGGTATTCAATTTCAAGCATTCATTTTCAAGCTCAGCAGTTCATACATGGTGGTTTCATGAGAGGCATTGATTAAATGAATCCAGTTTTAAGGGCTATTAATTTCTGTATGTGTATCTCATGCTTTGTAAATTTTTCATGACCTGTTGATGCGGCTATCGTGAGTCATCACTAGGAATGGTCCTCTTGACAGAGATTTACATAAATATGGAGAAAAAAAAGAAACGTGCTCTTTGAGATTTGATATGGCTGCTTTGGTCAATAAACCGCATTGAAGAAGAAAATATTTGAGGAAGCTTGACCAAGACCTCAAACCCTCAATAAGTTTAATTTTAAACCTGCAATTTCCAGCAAAAAAAAAGTACACTATGACTTATAAATGTACATGCTGCCTCTGAAAAGTGATTCAGTGGACTGACGCCCCTTGTAAGTCCTGAGACTTGATCATAGTACTATGATGAGTCAGAGAACTTTTTATGTCAGTGAAAGTGTGATAATAGGTTTTCATTGCTTAATGAATGTAAACATTTTGTATGAATATGTATACCTCGAATAAAAATATCATAGGTATAAACCAAACACTTAATGGTGTCTCTGTGATGTCACACAGCTGTTCCTGGTCAACAAAGTGCAGCCCAGGTAGATGGCACAGCACAGCCTATCAGCCGCTGCTAGGAAAGTCGTTATAAAAAAGATACAAGCCTGATTTCATCCATTGTAAGGATACAGATCGATCATTGTGTGATGTGTTGTCATCTTTTGTCATCACTGTAACCTAATCTAATTCATACAGAGCAACCTTAAGTTCAACTTCTGACTTTAGTGAAACTGTCCTATTACAAACCCTGGTATTCGTTGCTGACAGTATTGTAACAAAATTAATGTAAAGGGAGGATACAATAGAGACACAATAACCATATACAGTTTGGTTTTGGAGGAATTTTACACGCAAACAGCAAATTGATCATAGATGTAATCTTAGTGGATGGTGTGCATCTGGTTGTAGAAACTTCTGCAAGGTGCTAGAAACTCTGAATATTTTTTAATATATTTTTGTTTCGATGCTCTTGATGATAGGAATTTCCTGATCGCCATATTGCAGTTTTTAGCTAGCCTGAGATATAAGCTCAAGCTAGCTGTTCTGATCACCAGTTTTCCAGCACCCATCTCTCAGTAAGCAATACACATTTCAACTTCTTTTTCAGAGCCACAAAGTCTATTTCAGCCAAACCTGCAATAAAAGCGAAGGGGAGTCAAAATTATTCAACTGGAAGATCACATCCTTTTCAAGAGTTACAGTGGAGTTGAAATCAGAGATGAATTGTTACATAATACATAAAAATTGGGAGAGAAAAGTTTTTATTTTAAATCTTACAAATCTTCTACAAAACAGCAAGGTCATACAAGTCATGTTGACATTGAAGCACCGCTATGTAATGTATGGATTCAAGTTCAGCTAAGTTACTAGGGGTGGGACGATATACCGATACCCCGATACAGATCGATATTTTCTCTCAAGACATGCTTTTCTACACAGGCACTAGCTGTAATACCGGTATGACACGATACACGAACGACCTATAAAGATAAAAATAAAAAGTGAAAGTAAACGTCTGGTTCCAGGGGAACAGTCTATATGTTTGGCGGAACAACAAAGACAGTGTTGATTCTCTGATTTTTATTAAGAAGAATTTGAAATAATCTGTTATGCATATAGCAATATTGAATTGATTTCAAGTTTCAGATTTTTTTTTTTGGTTGATTATATGATTTTTGTCAAATAGACAAATAAAAACCTTTATTCTTACAACTCTATGATCTAAGTATATAGTATTGAGATACATGTATCGTATTGCGTGTATCGAGATGCGTATTGTATCGTAAGCTTTGTGTATCGTCCCACCCCTATAAGTTACATCCCCATTGGGTTAGGTTTGGGTCATAATATATGGGATCAAAAATAGTCGTTGGTTAAAGAGGATAAAGATCATTTTGAATCTTCATCTGAAAATTAGCAGGGCCAAGACGACTCGACTCGGATAAGTGTTGTGGCCCATGGGCCTCTTGTTTAAAGATGTCATTGACAATTGCATCAGTGCATATTTTTGTGAAAGTGACACAGAAAATGATGCATACACACAAATAATTTTGATGTATGCATGCCTATATGCTATTTAGGAATATATTCATTATCATCTTCACATTTAAAAGAGGGTATATTATAAATTTATCTTTACTACAGTAACTTGATCTGAAGAGCTGGATCATGTCTTGTTGACAGGCGCGGATTATCAGATCAAACTCTGAGCTTCGCATCTTGTCAGATCTAATGATCCACGCCTGTCACTACATGTGATACAACTCTCCTGTCAAGTTGTATAATATAATGTAATGTTTGATAATATTATATAGTATTAGCAAAAGATAAAGTGTTGAAAATTGAAGCATGTTCTAAAAACCTCAGATCTATAATAGCAGTTGCCTGCTTGTGTGAAATTATACCTCATGGGTCATTAAGGCAACATTTCATCCAGTACTATCTTGAAATTCTGTCCATTGTCGGTGCATGTCGTTGCCTGAATGAAATGACCATGCCACCCTTTCCCCCCTGTAATCTTCTCTGTATCATCTCGCAGGGTATAGTCCATAAATGTCCTTCAGATGATCCCTCTTTTTGTATCCCAAGCATTTTACTGTTTCACAGATTAAAACTTTCATTAGCTTTAAATGAACCAACAGATCTTGGCTGAATAAGCAGCCCAAATTTTATGGACCACTTTCAGAAATAGATAACCTCACAAACAAAATTGAGAATTCAGAAAATCTGGACAAATTTTTGCTTTAAACAAGCATGACAAAGAAATATATCTTTTGACTTTGCCCATACAGCTTGATATAAAAGTCACAGAAAAAGAAATACAGAGTGCATTTTATATTACTGTGTATTAGCATTTTATATCTTTGCATGTTATGCATATAGCACTATTCAGGTTCAGTTTCAATATTTTACATTTTATTATATCATCTATTGAACAAAGAATAAATCATAAAACATGGTGGTCTGGAATGAACATATTGTATTACGTGATCAGATGGAGACTCGGATAATATCCAGCAGATAAGAGCACTATAGAATTCCATACATCTGCATTAAATTTTATTTTGATTGGACTGAAGAGTACACAAGTTCTAAGGAGAGAATACATTAGCAATTGGCAAACCAAATTTGATACTTTAATGGTAGACTTTAAAAATGATTGTGACACAACTGAAGGTTTTTATATCATTTGATTTGTGGAGTTTGGTTCATTTGCTGTACTATATTTTTACGAACTGAAAATTACTGTAAAGGGAGGAATATTCACGTGGGTTTTATTTTTGCTATATTCGCGATTATGTCAACTATCGTGAAAATAAAACCATCGCGAAGTGTTGTTCAATGTATTTGGGTATATATGATTCTAGCTTGAAATATTTACAATCCATGAAATTTAAACCATCGCGAAATGCTAAAAGATAAAAATCGCGAAATTTAAGCCCCACGAAATTAAATCCCTTTACAGTATTTGCAGAATTCACACAGTATTATATGTATGTGCATCAAAATTAATGTATTTAGGTCTCCATAATGATAGTACTTTTCATGTGTTCATAGATGTGTTGATTGCAGATTTCCATAGTGTAAGTAGCAAATTTGGAACATAATGCTAAGTATGATTAATGCTTGTTATATTTTCACTGTTGGTCAGTTGAATAGCTGTAATAGATGATTCATTGCTACAATCAAATAGTAATTCAAACTTACACTGTCTCAGTTGATAACAGCTCCACAGTAAAAAACAGACAGGAAATCCAAATTCCCCTCATCTGCAGAATTACTGTGAACTTATCAATTCGTCTTCCAAAGAATGTAAGACAGCACTCTCAATGGCTCCTGGTAATGAATATTTGTAAAAATCTGCATGCTTTTGTAAGTATTTGATTATATAAATAAGTTTTTGATCATGCATAATCCTCTGTGAACCAAAAAGACACCATTTTTCCTACATCAAAATATTTTGGGTGGTATTACTATATCTATTCAAAATTGATGAAATTTATTGTCAGAGAAGTATTCTTGCGGATTGTAGTTGGGATTGGATTGTAGGTGGGAAATATTTGCTCTGTAAGGGTTGCTGTCAAATTTTATTTCTTCAAAAGTGTCTTCCTTGATATTTATCAATACATAAAATGAAATTCTGCTGTCAGTTTGTTACTGCTTCTGTGCTTTGAAATCTGAATTCCATGGTGCATACATTTCAAAAGCTGTATGATGCACTCTAATTCATTTAACCTTAGAGTTCCCTTGATGACATGGTATAAGGACCCCTAGGGCACCATTACATGCACAACATAGTGATCTTTCTAATCATCACATTATTATGTGGCAATATGCCATTATCCCTTGCATATGGTGCATATGTTTCTGAACAAATTCAATATGCAGGAGCATGTTCTGCGTGTGATCAATTTTAAAATTTAGTCAGGCAGCTGATAAACAAGGTTTCAATAGTGCTTTTTTTTTGCAAATTCTGTGATTGTTATTATGAAATTATTTGCTGTCAATGGGTTGATTAATATCTGATGTGTTTCAAACTGATTGTTATGCCATTCTTTACATATAATGATTTTGATTATAGATGACTCCATTCACTCAACACAAGGTTTAGAGCTAATGGGTCTGGCTTCTCAACAGGGGATACTTATTATCCCCCCCCCCTTCAATAGCGGGTGTGTGTGATAGTAATCCTGTGTTTTGTTTGTTCATTCATTAGTTCGTTCCATTGTCCGTCCCCATCAATCCACTACTCCTCTAAAGCCACTCAACAGAATTTTGTGAAATTTTCAGGGATTCTTTGTTACACATTGCCATTGTGCACCTCCTGTCTTAAATTTTTATCTGTATGAATGATTTTTGGAGTTTCCCATAGCAGAACATGGACTTTGCCATCATACCATATGAGGGAGGGCGTGCCCACCTCCCATCCACGACTCCTCTAAAACCGCTCAATATGAGGGACGGCGTGCCCACCTCCCTACCACTACTCCTCTAATACCGCTCAATATGAGGGACGGCGTGCCCACCTCCCTACCACTACTCCTCTAATACCGCTCAATATGAGGGACGGCGTGCCCACCTCCCTACCACTACTCCTCTAAAGCCGCTCAACAGAATGCTATGAAACTTTCAGGGATTCTTTGTTACATGATTCCATCGTGCACCTCATATTTCAAATTTTGACCTGAATTGATTTTATTACCTACAGGGCAGGGGGGGGGGGTATCGCTTAGTGAGTATTTCTAGTTTAATTGTATTGCTCTGAACAAGAAGGTTTATCTGTCATTGGATAAAATGCATTGCATGGAAACCAAATAAATGATAATATACCTTCAAGGTGGTTCAGGAGTGTTTTTTTGCCTCTGAGACACTTTAATGCTTAGCATGGGAGAAAATGATAAGACATCCATATTGACTGAATTTTGATTTATCGACGAGTCCAATGTCAATTAAGCACTTATTCTTTGACAGTCTCATGCCGATTATTTGAAAATTACTACAACTATCAGTAGAGCTATTGAAAATTGCCGTACTGTCAATGTTAGTATTACCGTACAAAGTGAAATAGGAAGTCCAATCAGTGACTGGCATTTAGGTCTTAAAAGATAGAGGTATGTATTTCTAATCGAATGTGTATCATTATCTTTTTTTTTTTATTGGGCCTCGTCCCTCTCATATGGAAATAATTATTTTCTCCTTTTTCTTGTCTCATCTTTAGATGAATTATATGACATTATATATTTTTAAGGCATAAATCATAATATTTTAGTAAACATGCCAGAAAACGGCAGCATTTATTTAACTTTTCAATTTTTAACTGAGAAAAAAAACACCCAGAGTAAATCAATAGTATTGTTTTAAAACAATCTCCATCAAGATAAAGGGGATAGTAATGCAGAATACGAGACATATGGTTGAATGTTGCAAAACATCAAAAGTTCAGGTATCATTACTCTGCCTAATCAGATTGTGTATTTAATTGTTGTCTTGTTAAGATTAGAATCAGCTATTGGTGTTTTGCCATGAGGTAAACTTTTCTTCTCCTGGTGTAATTGACCATACCTGTGTGATACAACGATAGCTACAAGTACACTGATACACATGGCGGGTCATTCTTACTGTTATTTAAATAGTTAAGACGTAATGTTAATAAGTGCATATTAAAATTTTAATGAAACGAAATATTCAGGTCCATATTGTTTCTTGACCTGGTCCCGTATATCATTAGTTCAATTAAATGCAGTAATTGGTCCTAATCATGCGAGGATTTAAGCTAGACAGGAATTTAACGTACAGATTATTTAGATGAGTACGACTGATATAGAAACGTTTAGGAGCCACTGTTGTTATTTTTGTTTTCTTCATTAATGTATATTGCATCCTGAAAAACCTAATATCCCCTCGGGCACACGCAAGGCAGTCTGCAAATGATGTTAGCGATAAAGCTCAGTGTTCAGTAGATTATGTGATGTCATATTAAAATCGGTAGCAACAACTGTTGTAGATGGGACATTAAACGTGAAAAATCCTGAAGCATTAAAACAGCTGTGATGCCCCGCCCCCTTCGGTCTTTGTGAATGGTACAAGAAAAGAAAGAGAGAAACAGCGAAGGACATAAAGCTCACTGTTCTAACAATGTGACATGTTTTAATAGTTTCTAGACATCTTGTTTATTTACAGTGAAATAGTTGGAAGTGAGAAGGCTATACAGTGACCAGGCTGGACCGCTGGACAGAATTTTACACATGTCAGGAGGCTATGCTTGACTGAAGCTCGAGAGTCAAGTCAGCTTGATGCCAATTTTTGTAAACATTTGGTGGTGATATTCAGTCTGCAGAGCTGAAAGGGAGATTCTGAGACAGTGAAGATTTTTTTTTATGGAACTGAATATTTCTCAGACATTGTCCAGAGCCTAACATTTTTCACCAGTGAAAGTAAGTATGTATGAGACATGAAGTCGTAGAGTTATGAAAAAAAAAAAAATCTGAATCTACATTTCGGCAGTGTTCCACCACGAACCACTCGCTGTAATGTTTGCAGGCAGAGATATTATTTCATTTTTAGTTTATTTAAAAACGTGGTGGCTGAGAGGTAAGGAGTGCAAGATAAGAAGCAGATATAAGGATTCAGGGATCCCAGTGGTACAGTTTTACTCAGTACACAGCTAGTAGTTCCCCACCACAAAACCTCTGTAAGAACAGAGAAAAAAATACTGTAAACCGATTCACCGGTTCCTTGAAGCCGCAAGAGAACTTTTGTAATTTGAGTCTGTGGTCAGTGAAAGGTGGTGTTTTTGGTTGTTATTAGGAAAGAGCTCTAATTTTAGGTTTTCGTCCTACTGAAAAGGTAAGAGTGTATAATTATATGAACAGGCAAATAGTTGTGTGATTGGATACTGTGTCTCATACTGTGTTTTTCTTCACTGTTTCAGGTTTGTAAAAAATGGCCGGGCATGAGCGGTGTCATTCATACCCTACTGATTTCGCGCATGGACGGAGAGATGACAGATAATTGTTTTATCAACTTGTGTGCGATATTCTTTTTTGTGATTGGTATCAGCTTTTAAAAATTGTATTTTTTTGAACAGTTTACAATTAATGATTTCTTGAGAATTCCCTTAAAATCTGGAGTATACAGGATAAAACAAGTGATTTTGTGATGTTCAGAATGGATATTGCAACTCAACTGTTTCAAGGTGAGTGACTGTTTTTACTGTGTCAGGAAAAAAAAAAAGCGGCCATGCCCACGGGGGCTACTAAATATTTCATGAATCATTAAATTTAATACAAGATTTCCTTTAGATTAAATTTAGATCAATTTAGAGTGAAAAAAATTGGCCTATTGGATTTCCTATGAAGTCTATATCAGGTTCCATACATTAAATTGTTTAAGTAAAAGAGGTCCAAAAAGAAATGTGACTCATATATATAAACCTTAAAAAAATATGATTTTCTCACAATCCCAGTGAAATATGCCCTGTCTAAAAACAAGAATATTACTTTCATAGCTTGCAACAGGTAATATAGGCGAATCTCGGAATATACCAAAGGGATCCATTAATTGCATTCAATCAGATTCTTTTTCACTTAATTTTTTTATGCTACTGGAAAAGCATTAAATCAGAGTGTTGCACAACATTATTTTCTCTGATTAAAGAGTCTGAGATTGTGATAATGGTGTATTGATGAGGGAGAGAACCAGAATGGTAGTTTAATTAGCAAAGGAGCCCTGGTGATAAGACTCACCTGCTTCCCTTTTGTTCTTATCTATGTGTTGAGTTTTCAAGTTACACTATGTCAGTGAAACTGGCTGGTCTTAGATAACCCTGTATTTCCAAATGACTTTTACATTTCTAACTGAGTTCTAAATGGAATGAGATACTAGATGCTGGGGTGGTTAGGTTTTAGACCTTGAACCTAGTGTGAACACTATCTGTGAAAGTACATGTAAATGATACAGACAACAAACTCTACAACACTGGCCCTAACTCTTGTATGTCACCTAGCAACATTTTATTTGTTGGCAAAAATGGGGCTGCATGTTGCAAAATTGAAGTTAATTAAAAACCGATTTGTAAAAACAGGCAAAAAATCTGCTTGCAAACATGTTGAGATTTTGGAAACTGTGTGGAAGAAAACTTTCTCATATCATGGTATGTTGCTGTAAGACATTCCAGACAGAGGCAAAGCCTCGGCATTAGTTGTTTTATTGACTTCGCAGCGAGTCATACATGTATATCTTTTACGAAAACATAATGCAATAATCTTTTTGAGCGAGCTGATGCACATTTGAGTGTCTGCTGCAACTGCTTTATTAGCTTGTATTTGCATTGTTCATCTGCCTGATAAACAAGCACCAGCTTTTTATGCCCCAGAGAAGTACATATATGATTATTTATTCTGGCAGCTCCTGAATATTTTCTCTAATATTGATCCATCCTCGATTCAAAAGCATTTCCTCCTGAAAAAGAAAATGGCACATTAACCTATTCTGGTCATAAAACATTCATTAGTTGATTTCTCCACTGGCCAAACTCTCTCATTCATGCGTAAATCATGTTAGAAGCAACACTGATGGACACAACCATTTGCCCACACTATAAACCAGGATATCAAAGGCAGCTCTGTCACTCATAATAATGTCTCTAATCCACTACACTTGTTACTGAGTTCGTTATTTACTCATAATTCTATTCTAGTGCTCTCCTATTTACTCGTAATGTCAGAATGAATGAAGAAAAAAAACACCCACAGATGAAGATCTATTCTGGTGAAGAGTTTGAAAATATTCATATTTTCCTCCTTACTTTCGCAATTTCTATGCTGCAGTCAAAAACCTCTACAGATTTGTCCAATGTGTTTTAAAGAAAGTTATGAGTAAACACAGTAATTGTGAAAAAGAGTAAGGTGGTTTTTTTGGTGCCCATGAAATTAACCCACCCAATTTAGCTTTAAGAGAAAAATATCCTTCATGTTGAAATGTTGCTGTGATTCTAGTTGTAATCTAGTTGTGACAGAAAAAAACCCTTTCATCTTATCATAAATCCCATGAAATAGTTATCCCTGATTAGCGTGGAGTTGATTTATATTCTCAGATACTATTTTTCAAGCACTTAATTTTTTTCCTTCACAACAGTAGCCAAATTCTTGGGTCATAGAGCAGTTGGGTGCACAATCGTGCTTGGATGTTATGAAAACAGATTCATGGATGAACTGTCAGTTATGATAGGGTTGGGTGCAGATAATCATACAACATGGAGTTCCTAACAGTAGACCAGTTGCTGCAATGTTACTCATCATATGGCTTCTGGTTAGCTAGGTCACAACCATCAGGACATGTTATTTACATGATGCAACAAATTTGACATATCTTACGGCCCTGATACCTCATGATCTGATAATTTGTGCTGTACCTTAGGAAGCCAGAGTCTTCTTTTTTCTGGAGGCAAGCATTAGCTCTGGTTATTGTTGCCCTTCCGTTCCAAAGTCTATTTGAAGTAAGCCACTAATTGCATTATTATCCAAGAAAATGGTTTTCCTATCTAGTTTATTTTCATTGCGTCAAATCAAATAAATGCAATAATGTGATGCCTGATGATGGGGAGCGCCTCAGTGAAATGTAAGTAAAGCCCAGATAGAGGCTGCCTGATGAAAGATTATTTACATTTGTATGTTGTTAGAGTAATCTTTTAAGTAATGACTTGGATCATACGTTGCAACAGTTGATATTAAATGTTTAGAACCCACACCTGACACTCGTAGTTAGCATTTGGAGAGTTTTTTCGCTGTGCAAAAAACAAATTTTAGTGTTTCTTGATGTATTTTAGTACATTCTCTGACTATATCAGATACATACATTGTACTGTATTGGAATCCAACCATTGAGCTTGATGTACGTAGCAAGGTTTATATTTTGGCACCAAAGGACACTGGTTCAAGAGCATGAATTTATGTATGGTACTTATAGATAAAATTTTGAAAATTCAGGGCCATTGTCATTATGGGCATTGAACCTAAATGTGACTTGCATAGGTCACATGTCACTAAAGCTGATGTCAAGTCTGTAAAAGTGAAATATTCTTAAACGAATGTTAAAACTCCAAACCTTTAGAAACTGTGCATAATTTCTTCACTGAATAATATTAATATTGAAAAAAATACATGGGACATAAGAGTGAAGGGGTCCATGGCATATGGCTCTCGGAAATTGATGCATAATTCCGTTGTGAACTTATTTGTATTCTTCATTTGTGTAGGACTGGTGTTGGTTTGCTGTGTAAAGTGCAGTTCTGTCTGCCATATCAGGTCATCATTTGCTTAAATTTGGAAATGATGAATAAAAATGTTCAGAGGTGCACCTTGGCAGACATGATAAATGTTAGTGGCACTTTTGAGAAGTGGTGAATTGATTCGGATTACCATCCTGTTCCCTATCCAGAAATAGGGATCACCTGATCCCTCTATGGTTATGTCAGGATATTTATTTTTTGGGTCTTCTTTATGTTCTAAAATTCTACAGAAAATGTTTTCCAAACCTTTAGACTAATTTCATTCTGAAAACTGTCAGCGGTGACCTGAAGAGAGAGTTGAGGTCGTAGAAATGAATTGTACAGAAGATGTCAGGTATAAATTTGCACAGCCAGGAATGTATTATTATAATCGGTGACAAGATGTTTAAAACCCATGGAGAGGATCATAGGTAGGATGACCCCAGGGAAACTGGATAAAATGACAGTTTTAAGTTGTAGTGGACTCTCTTCAGTTTGTTTTTAAGTGGGCATTTAAATGACCCATTTCAGTTTGGAGGACCCCCAACATCAATCAAATCCTGTAATTATTTCATTCATTAAAAAAAAAATGAACTAAAAGTCCATGAAAAATAGAATTCTGTATGTGTATTTGTAGTTTGAACAGTAATACTGACATGAACATTACATTAATCCACAAAATTTTGTGTTGCTGTAAGCCATTACTAGTCTTACTAAGCCGCCTTTAGATTGCTTCATGAACAAGGGG
>CAJDSM010025630.1:11382-27804 GCA_903981925.1 Ostrea lurida | reverse complement strand
CCAGAATCCTTCACGCAAATAGTCATACTGGCTGACTGATTGGTATTAAACTGTAAATCACGATTAAGGAAAAGTTCTCCTGTCTGCAAATTGAGGTTGAACATGCCTTTGTCGTTTCCACTCTGTATGAAGTAGGTTAGCTGTCTATTGATACCAATGTCAATATCATATGCCAGGATACTTGTGATGCGTAGGGAGGTGACAGCTGAAGAAATATAGTTATGCCATTCCTTTGGGAACACAATGATGGGTGCATTATCATNCATGTGTAGTTATGCCATTCGTTTGGGAACACAATGATGGGTGCATTATCATTGACATCGATTATATCTACCGTGACATTGGTGAAACTGATCTGAGCTTCAGACAAAATAACATTGTCTCTGACATACGCCATAAATTTGTAGCGATTTCGTATTTCTCTGTCCAACCTTAAAGTGGTTATGACAGTCCCGTTGCGCAAAACTTCATATGGAATGTTTATATCGTGTGGATACATGAAATATTGCAGAAAATTAAGCATTCTTCCCCTCATCACGATCATAAGCTGTGACTGTGGCAATAGCCATATACGGGTCGCTATTTTCGACGACTCCAAATGTGTAGAAAGATTCTCCAAACTTTGGGGTGTTGTCATTGACGTCAATAATATTGATTGTTACCGTGGCCGTGGCTGTTTTTGGTGGATCACCACTGACCACTGCTAAGACACGGAATGAATAGTCACTTGTTGTTTCTCTGTCGAGAACATCAGTTGAGTAGATTACTCCTGTATCGCTGTTGATGCGAAAGGTGAGTCTTCAACATTATCAAGACTATAATGAATTGGCGAGTGATCCGTGCCCGTGGCCGATACTTGGATGATAGCTGCTCCAAAATAGCTATTTTCTTTTACCTTAACAAAGTAAACGGAACGAGAAAACTTGGGTGTGTTATCATTTTCAGTAACACTAATATCTGCAGAAATACTCCCTGATAGCAAAAAAGCAAACATCAGTAGTGGGAGCACCATCATGATGTGCCTCTCTTTTTCGTTATTTCCGAAAATTGGAGTAAATGACCCATATCCTCAAACTCAAGGAATAATTTCAAACCCATACATACATTTATTTATCATAAATCTTGATCTTGACAAATAACAAAATGTTGTTCAAGTTCAGAGCTCCAAGGATGAATGCATTTTAAAGGTGTTTATCTAGTCACAAACTCGTTAGTGGCTATTATCGGCTGTGGCCATCTGAACATAAATCTTTTTAGGATGCTTGACCAGCACAAGGAAACAGAAAGTCATTAATTTTAATGAATTTTAACAAACTTTTTAGCTGGTGAAATGTAGGCAATAGATCTCGGATATAGCCTCTTACAGCAAAAGCAATAATTCAGAACCGTCCTTTCAATGATGACCTCTGATAAACTTCGCAACGAGCTGGCTGTTGTAGTCGATTTCAATTTGAGTCAACAAGATATTCGGATTCAATGTACAAAGATTTTCACTTTTTCTTTTCTTATTATTTTTGATATTTAAAATATTTTGTGTAGATGTTCCTAAGAAGACTTATAGTCTAATTTCGCTATGAATACTGTAGGTAAACGCCTTAATGAAGATAACATCTCGTTTAGGGAAGCTATATCACATGTATGTCACATATAAAAAACAATATTACATCACATCCTCTTCTCGATCCTGTGGTAGCAGAACAGCCATACAGATATAAACGATAATTATAAAAATATATCACCAATGTGTATGATAACATTTCTTTCAACCGCCATTATTTCTGACTTATTAACATTTTATTATGTTTGATATTAAATATTTGTGGTAGATGTTCCTAAGAGAATTATAAGTTATTAATTTCGCTATGATTACTTGTAGGTAAACGCCCTTAATTGAGGTAACCATCTAGTTTGGGAAAGCATATAACATGTTGTCACATATAAAAAATTTTACATCACAATTTCCTCTCTCGATCCCCTGTGGTAGGACAGATACACCATACAAGTATTAAAAAACGATATTAATAAAACATTATATCAAATAAGGTATGGATTTAACTTTCTTCCACCGCCAGTATATTATCCTGACGGAATTAGTAACATTTTTATCATCAATAAACATATCATATCCTTCCAAAATTTACATAACAATTCAATAAGATTTTCCTTGCATGGCAATTTCTATCGGAATTAATACATTATTAATTGCACCCAATCCTTACAGTTTACCTGCAGTGCAAAATGCAAATCAACCCACTTTTTAGTCCATCATTGCATTTCTGCTAAGCACCATCTTAATACACCTATAAAAACTTTGTGTCCTTTAGAATTTAAGTTAGCTTGTTAAAGGTTAGGGAAAGAGCGACAAAATATTTACAATTACACTATAACTGTTGCGTAAGAGACTTTGCTATGCTTTATTATTCACATGTTAGTTTATGGATCTTTCACCACCTATGCATAGGAATTCTTGTCAAATATCTTAATCTACTCATGCAATGAAAAATTTTCATTCGAAAGAACAAATTGAAAGACGAGATTTGAACAAAGGAAATGTCAATATAGCGCTGTAATAACTCACCCTAGATACGAATTAGCATTAGCTGTTAGATACAAAAAGAATATTCTAAAAATCATGAAATAAAAATACAAAATATCGAACTTGAGACGCTTCCTGCTTTCAATGTATCGTATTCCTGTTTCAGTATTACTTATGCTAGCAGATTATCTATCTCATCACCATCAATTTTCTTTTGATATATTTATAAACAAATAGTTGGACTCTCGTGTCGCAAACAGCGTATCTCTCTTTTGTTTTGTTGTCTTTTACAAACTTAACTCTCTTGAGACGTCATTAGCCTTCAAGGACAATTGTCTCAAATATCTGATGAATTTCACAGCGCAGTTGAGACTAATTTGAGCTTCCAAATTGTTCAAATGGTCGGAGATCGATACTTTCATATTGCAGTTGCGTAATTAGACAATTCATATTAAAAATTAAGGATTATCTCCCTCAGGCATGAGCTCTGATCCTTCTCGGAAGTATTTGGCCTCACCTCTCTTTTCACTACATTGTTCACTTATAAGTTTTACTTTTCATGTTTCGGCATTCTACAACATTTTCGGTTTGAATCACCTAAGAGACATTATTTGTCGAGATGCGCATCTGGTGCATCGAAATTTGGTTACCGTTATGTTTATTATTATACGTGATTTAATAAATGCCACTTTGATGAAAATTCCATAGAACACAGCGAGTTATTCAGTGCTCTCTTTTAAGTATTTTTACCAAAAAAATAATTGAGGATAATTCGGACACTACAGCTTTAGTCCCGTTATAATGACGTTTCTAATTATTGACGTCACATTTCATTTGGTCTAGATTTGAAATTATACGGAGGCTAACAAATTCTTTATAAACATTAATTCTCCCGAGCCATTCCTCTTTCTATTGAAGTGAGAATTATAGAAAAAAAATTTATCATACAAGCAATAGTCCAAACATTAAGTACACCTTTCCGTAGACAACGAGAAGAATATCTGCGATTAGGAAACTTAAGGACTTGCCTTTCATATTGGCTCAATGGACATATTGGAAGCATAGGAAATCTTTCTAGTCCACAGATGTAACAATGTAAAATGTGATGGGAACTTATTTACCAATAACACCTAGACGTAACGTAGTCATGTACATCGTTTTGTACAAACAAAACCTCATATACATGATGTTTCCTTTGCATCTCTTTTACCATTCATGAATAAACCATTTGGGTCCCCAATTTCGCCACTAAACTTCTCTGTCCCTTTTGAAAATTTGTATGAATTACAAGAAAAAACTAAAGGTAAGGTCTACTTCGTGGATTCCTTCAACACCGGAATACAGACCTTATTAATATATTGAGGGATGTTGCTCATCACAGACTCTTTGTTCCACCTCGTATTAATGTATGAGTGTGACTCCGAAACCTCGCCGATTCATAATCTCAAATTTTGAAAATAAAGGATCGATGCTGTCAACATAACAACATCCTCAACCATTCAAAAGTACAGTCCTTGATATTCGCCTTACTTTAAGATTTGAAATCCCACCTTGCTATTTCATATAATATTCCACATAGCATCCAATTTATTTAATTACAAACCATACGTTGCGTGCCTTACGATTACTTGCACAATTACAACGGAATTCCTCCAAGTGTAAGTTCCCTTCCTCATTTAATTATAGAGTCCCAGCTGGTCGATTATTACGGGGGATATTAAATATGTCCAAATGAGGATTTGCTCAAGTCCCTTATTTCGAAAGGTCCTAATTATAGAGAACCTCGCTCTTTAAAATGGCGACATAATTTCATGACTTCATGATTCTGTGGCAGATAGCCAGAGCTGGACAAAATTGAGCGGAGGACAGCTTGACACCTTTGTTGATGGATAAAAATATTTGGAGTTTTATTAATTCCCGTATTGCAACCATTTAAACGGGGAAAATGCGTATAATTAATCCTCTGTTTTTTAAGCAAACCAGAAGTGCCGTTTGAATGAGTTACTAGAACGACATGAAAATTTTTGTGTACTGGTTCCAGCTGTAAAGCTAGTAACAACCATTGTCTTTGTTTTGTAAAGTTAACTATTATATTGTCTTTTAAAATGAAACTGGGTTTAACCTTCACATTTGGGATCTACTTACTACTAAGCATTTCCAAAGATGAAATTTCTTCAAATCACCTTTCTGTTTTAAACACTTTCAACTATTTCCGAAAAATCAGGATCAATTTGACATTACCATACCTTTTTGGATTCACGAAAATTGCATCTAAAACCTTACAACACAAGATACATCGCTGGCTCAGTAAGTGCTCTACCAAGCCTCTTTCTACTACTTTTGCACTAAACTACTAACAGCTATCAAGAAATCTCTCAGACATACTCTTCACTTACAAATTCCAGAAGTGTCGTTTCAATCAGATGTGGGATTTCTTTAACAAACTCTTAAAGAGCTTTGGATAACCTAAAAATCACCACGAATTTTTCAACAATTGACTGCATCAAAACCGTATGATCTTCTCCAACACTTACACAACGATTCCCTCTACGATAAATTAAATTTAAGCCTTTTTCAATTATAGATATTGCTTTTTTAAACACAAAACGGCACCCGAAAAAAAATACGAATTTCTATCGATTGGGAAGCAAGACACATATTTGTTAGAAACACTCTGATTGCCCAACACAAGTACCTGAAGATAAGATATTAAGACGCATGCGTTGGGTTTCTTATAGATATTACTATGTAGTTCTTTGGAGACCAGGTCTTTCCAACAATCCTAGGTATTTCTATGGGCACTAATTGTCCCCCTTATTGGCAACTTATTTTTTTATATTCTATGAAGCAGATTCTGTATACAGAAACTGATTACGGGAAAAACAAAAAACTTTGCCGTGTCTGCAGCACTTACATATAGGTATATAGATGATGTGCTATCAATAACATCATCATTATTCACAATATATGTCCATTTGATAAATCCCGGAAGAATCGACTTAAAGGACACCACGAACTCTGACATAATCTCTTCAATTATTTGAGATTATTTTACTTAAATGACTCTAATGGGCGGACTGGACACTCATTATTATTGATAAGGGCGTGATTGCTTACTTGCAATCGTCAACCTTTCTTTTATGTAGTAATATACCACTATCACCATGTTATGGTGTGGTATATCTCCAGTTGATTCGATACGAAGAGTCATGCTAATGCGTAATGCGACTTTTTTAAAGCGAGGACCAACTCACTAACAAAAATTTGATGATGCGGTTTATAACAAATCTCGTTTAAGTCATCTTTCGCCAAATTCTCACGGTCCCGTTATAATGACCCTTGTTTTGCGGATTACAAGTTATCACTAAGTCATGATGTTGACTGATTTGTTTCATTACCCTTTGTTTAGACTACAGATTTGACCTACGAGGTATCCCTTTACTTTTTACTTTCGACTAAGGGCTCACGGCGGGTGTGACCGGTCAGCAGAAGGATGCTTACTCCTCCATGGCCACCTGTCCTTACCTTCGCTTTGTCGGGGTCCGTGGTTTGCCCTACACCTCGATGGTATGTATATGTTTTTTGGTTATGATTGTTACGTTTGACACAATGTTGAACTTCGCCTTTTGTACTGCATCAGTTTCATTTTGTTTGCTACGGGCAATCTTGATCCGCGTCTAACAATAAACCATATTTTTCTCTAGAATATAATCGTCAAATGATATTTAAGGCATTTATCTAGATTTAAAGAATTTTAAGAAGATTGAAAGTAATTTTTATTCGTTTATACGAGATTATAAAGTAAGTTGGAAGATTTACGCAAATTTTATAATGACCATATTCATGACGACATAACAATTGCGTCGGAGACATATTGATCGACGTCAAAAATCCATTCTTTATTTTGGAAACAAGATGTGGTCTTTTGAAACACTGATGCTCCCGGACTCTACATGCAGTGGAGGGGCTAGTCATAATTAAAATATTACCTTGAAATACGAAAGTATTCACTACTTTGTAATAAACCATATCGAAACGTTATGGCCACAATGTTTGGAAGTTTTTGAAAGTAGGTCAGCTTCAAGGTCAGCTGAGGTCAAAAGTATGGAAATATTGCTATGTTAAAGTTATTTCCTGCAAACAAACAGACCAAAGACGAAGATGAACAGGCTAAAACAATTTGCCCCAGGTAATTGAAGATTCGGGGGCATAAAAATGTAAGAGAATATTATATTTCAAAGACCTACGTAATAATGACTTATTGCAAACGTTAAACACGGATGATTCTTTTAGCAAATGTGATCAAGGAATGCATAAATGGCGATGGATTAGTAATATTGTTTATGATGTAACATCCTTCACACAGAATGCACACCAGCTCTAGCAGAATCTGAAAACTCCTCCCAGAACTTCGGGTTCCTTGCCTCTAGCAACAGGATGATAACCTTTGGGATGTAGCAAATGAGGAAGATTATCGTGATGAGCATAAACATCAGTGTAAATTTGTGTACAACTCTCTGGTTATTTCTTTCTTTTCTTCGCTTTGCACTTGACTTATAAGGAGTCGCCTTGCCGTCAAGTTTTGTAGTTGTTGTAAGAGTTTTCCCTGTTGTCTTTGTAGGCGTTTGAGGAGATACCGATTCAGATAGTTCAGTCTTTTCTGTCTCGATAGAGTAGGTTCCATTTTCTGTGTTACCAAGTGGCGGATTGCTGCTGGAAACAATATTGCTGGAGTTTTTAGTAACCAGACTGACATCAGGTTTAACTGCGGTTTTAGAATATTTGAAATGCGCAAAAATAGTGTATCCAATCTTGGAGTAGAGACAAATTAGCGTACCAATGCACACAAGTGATATGAGAAGCAAGGCTCCTCCAAAGATCACAGATCCTGTTTTGTTGGTGGTTTCCAGTTTGCTACACCGACGTCCAACGATTCCCTCCTCGTCATTAGGAAAGGGAACTGATCCATAAAAATGAACAAAAGGCACAGCATGTATAAACGCTACTAACAAAGCCAATCCCAAAGCAAATCTTTTCCATTTCAGAGTCATTTGCTTTCCAAGAGGTCTGCAGACTTTGAGATACCTGTGTACGGAAATGATCAAAAGAAACGAAATTGACGTAAAAGTAGTAAACGCCGAGAAAAAATACATGGTTTTACACAGATTTGTGCTATCAAACTTTGCTTGCATCATGTTAAGAGCAATTCCAAATGAACTGCAAAGTAAGGAAGCCCATAAATCCGCCGTAGCAAGGAATGGAATAAAGTATCTGTCCTCCTTATTTCCTTTCATCTTAAATCCATAAATCAGAATCACTGTAAAATTTCCCAACAAACCTGTTACAATATACAGAGACAGAATCACATTGTTCGGAGTTAAAACCCTGGCTAATTCGCTATTCCAAAANAGAGACAGAATCACATTGTTCGGAGTTAAAAAACTGGCTAACTCGCTATTCCAATTCTCCAATTTCTCTGATAGGTATGTACTGTTGTCCATTGCCTTCGTTAGTTTGTAATAAGAGCTTCCTGGTTCAAAGTAATTTATTCGATTTATATATCCATGGATATGCATCACTTGCGCTGTGTTTGCCTTGCGCAATCGCTCAATAATAGGTTTTCTCTCTATCAGAACAGAATATCTATATCTCAACTTTGGAGAAAATTCAGTCTATATATTTACAGAAAAACCTCGAATAGAATTGGATTCAATGCCATTAATCTCATTTTAGGTGAATTGCCACTGAATAAGAAAAATAAAATAGAAATCTTTATTATAAATAAATAGGCGATGTTAACATCGTGCAAAACGTAACCATGCATAATCCAACAAAACATATACAAAATCGAGTGCAGGGCAACACGGACCTCCGACAAAAGCGAAAGGCAGGACCATGTGCTATGGAGGAGTAAGCATCCTCTGCTGATCGGTTCAAGATTCCATCCCTCCAATTTTTCCGATGAATACGAACTGTTGTCCAGTTTTGTCGCTATTGTTTAGTGTAAGCTCTCTGCTTCAAATAGCTTTTCCTCTGATTAAAAGGAATAACACATTTTAATAATGGCTGACTTCCTTTCGACATAATAATGGAAATATGAAGAAATATTCCTACNATAGCTTTTCCTCTGATTAAAAGGAATAACAATGGCTGACTTCCTTTCGATATAATAATGGAAATATGAAGAAATTTTCCTATTTATAGTTTACTCCAGAGTATGGTAGCTCAATTGCTAACTTGGAAGACTGTCGTTGGGTAATGCGGTTGGAATCAAGCATGTATTAAATATTTGTTCACATTGCTTTTCACTATACTGCCTTCATTTACTACGGTAACTGTGAATGTTTTCAATTCAAAATATTATTCTACACTTCCTCCATTTGCCATATTTAGAATATGATCATAAAACGGAAAATTCGGATTGCTACGGCCTTAAGCACAATGCATAATGAGTAAACATTTATGAGAATTTTCTTAAAGCTAATGACGTTCTAAAATAAGTTAAAATTCTAGAAAGGTCGTAAAACAACAAACACTTCGCCTTTTGTACTGCATCAGTTTCATTTTGTTTCTACGGCATCTGTCCGCGTCATAATAAACCATATTTTTCTCTAGAATTAATCGTCAAATGATATTTAAGGCATTTATCTAGATTTAAAGATTTATAGAAGATGAAAGTAATTTTTTTATTGTTTACTACGATGATTATAAAGTAAGTTGGGAAAGATTTACGCAAATTTTATAATGACCATATTCATGACGACATTACAATTGCGTGCGGACGACAAAATTGATACGTCAAAATCCCATTCTTTATTTCTGAAAAAGATGTGGTCTTTTGAAAACACTGCATGCTGCCCCGGACTTACAATGTGCAAAGTGGAGGGGCTAGTCATAATTAAAGTATATACTTGGAAATACGAAAGTATTCACTATTGTAATAAACCATATGCGAACACTTATGGCACAATGTTGTGAAGTTTTTGAGAAAGTAGGTCAGCTTCAAGGTCAGCGAGGTCAAAGTATGGAAGATATTGCATATGTGTAAGTTTTCCTGACAAACAAAACAGACCAAAGAGCAGCAAGATGAACAGGCTAAACAGATTTGCCCCAGGAATTGAAGATTTCGGGGGCATAAAAATGTAAAAATGATTCATATCTTCAAAGACCTACGTAATAATGACGTTATTGCAAACGTTAAAACGGACTGATTTTCTTTTAGCAAATGTGATCAAGGAATGCATAAATTGCGATGGATTAGTAGAGTATCTGTTTATGATGTACATCCTATACACAAATGCACACCAGCTCTAGCAGAATGACTAAGGGCTCACGGCGGGTGTGATCGGACGGCAAAGGATGCTTACTCTTCCATGGCACCTGATCTGTCTTCGCTTTTGTCGGAGGTCCGTAGTGCCCTACGCTCGACTTTGTATATATGTTTTTTATTATGATTACGTTTACTACATTGTTGACTTTGCCAATTCATATATAGCTTAATTGAGTTTCTAATACCTTTCAGAGATAATAAATAATGATATTATTGGCACTTAGTTTTTCGCAATTTACAGCCGTTTGTGAAATATGTACAAGTTTTGTTTTTAAGAAGAGGTGTTGTCCACGCGATATCTCACAAACGATAAAAGGCTAAGACATCAAACTTATTTCAGTAATAGACCTTGAAGACTAGGCGAGTTGAATGGGGTTCAATTTTTCAGCTGTCACCTCTGGTCACCACCAGAAATGTGCAAACAAAAGTTATACTTTGCAGTTTAAGCTTGCATGGTATATCAAATGGAGGGCATTATCCATCTCTAGAGCTCATTGAGGGTTTTTTCTCCTCCAAAATTCACTTCCGGTGGGTTGTACAACACCACTCACTGTTATCTTATCTGTCCCTTTTTGTCAAGAACACCTTCAAATAGACGTGAAACTTTGTGGCATAATAGACAAATTAAATTTCCTGTGATTTGTGGGAAAACAACATAGATTACTTCCGCTTGTCACAAGAAGTGACGGAATATGATGACAATATTATCCGTTTTTATCATCATTTAAACGTTTGCTATGGAATGTGTATGATATACCAAAATACAGTTTTGGATTGGATTCTATGTATCGTGAGCATGCGAGCATAATATTGACTTTAAGTTATGTTTTCTCCATTTATTATTCCGATCAAATTTAATTTAGATTACGGCAACGTTTTATTTCTAACAAATAGAAGGGAAAAAGCATTTTACCAGGAGGAAAAGCTAACGGTAGCAACAAGAATGGAAAACAATACGTATTTACTTGAGAATTGGAATAATGAACTAGCCAGGAGTTTAACCTTGAACAATGTAATTATGTCTCTGTACATCGTATTAGGTTTGCTGGGAAATTCTACAGTGATTCTAATTTATGGATTTCAGATGAGAGGAAACAAGGAGGAAAGATATTTTATTCCATTCCTTGCATTCATGGACCTGTGTGCTTCTTTATTTGGCGCTTCTTCCGGAATCGCTCACAACATGATGCAGGCCAAGTTTGACAACACACATCTTTGTAAAACCATTTGGTTCATTGCACCGTTTTCTGCTTTAACGTCTGTGTTTGTCCTGGTTATTATAGCCGTACATAGGTATCTTAAAATCTGCAGACCTCAAGGAAAACAAATGACACTGAAATGGAAACGATTTGCTTTAGGTTTGGCTTTGTTAGTAGCATTCATACTTTCTTTACCTATGGTTCATTTTTATGGATCGGTTCCCTTTCCTAATGATGAGAATGGAATCGTTGGATTACGATGTAGCAACAACAGCAAAACAGGTTCTTTGATCTTTGGATGAGTCATGATCTTCGTAACAGTTGCGTGCATTGTTACGCTAATTTCTCTCTATTCCAATATCGGATACACTATTATTGCGCATTTCAAATATCCTAAAACCGTATGCAAATCTGATGCCAGTTCCGATGCAGAAAAATTCAGCAAGAACGATAACTCTCAGGTGACAATCTCAAGCAGCGACGAGCCACGTACATGTAGTAACACGGAAAACGGAGCCTACTCTATCGAGACGGATAACACTGAATTATCCGAAACGTCATCTCCTCAAACGTTTATAGAGACAACAGGAAAAAAGTATCAAATAACTACAAAACTTGAATCGGAACAAGTGCATCCCAGATAAGTCAATGCAAACGAAGAAAAAGAAAGAAATAACCAAGCAGACAGTTGTACACAAAAAGAAATTTACCTCGTGTGTTATGCTCATCACGATAATCTTCCTTCTTTGCTTACATCCCAAAGGTTATCATCATGCTGTTACTAGAGCCAGGAACCGAAGTTTCTGGGGGAGTTTTTCAGATCTGCTAGAAGCTGGTATGCTATTTGTGAATAAGGATGTACATCATAAACAGTAATTACTAATCCCATTCATTTATGCATTCCTTGACCAACAGTTTGTTAAAGAAATCAACGCGTTGTTTAAAGTATGCAAATAACGTAGTGCCACGGAATCATATTACGTGGTTCTTTAAAATATATTTCTTGGATTTCTTAGATTATAAAGAATCATGCATTTGACGTCACTAAACATTGTCTCTATCGGAATAACTACATATACATGTGAGCAATTGCAGACAAAAATTGGGTGAGAAAAAAATGCATTGATGTTGTACTCGCTATTCACACTAAACATACTGTATACACTACTCATACTATTTTAAAATCAGTATTAGTTATTTATTTAACGTTAAACTTGATTTACTGAGTACCCACGATTAGCTGCTCATATTTAGTGCGCTGAATGATGAAAGGTAT
The DNA here is from genome assembly GCA_903981925.1 of Ostrea lurida. Classification (NCBI taxonomy): domain Eukaryota; kingdom Metazoa; phylum Mollusca; class Bivalvia; order Ostreida; family Ostreidae; genus Ostrea; species Ostrea lurida. The sequence continues at coordinate 15,463 of CAJDSM010025630.1, read as the reverse complement.
AGGTGAATTTCAAAAATAGGACAAGATCAAATCTAAGAAAGGAGCACATAAGGTCATGAGCATAGTTCTGTCGAAAACAGTTCGTTAAAACATAATGTTTAGTGTGAAGCATCTGTACCCTTATTAAGATTTGTTTCTTTTTAAGCAGTATGTTCCATTCGAACATTGCATATGTGTATAGAGAAGACACCTATTTTAGATAATGCATGATGACTTTGCAATCGTCACTTTCCTTTTTTATGTAGTATTGTACTACTATCACCTGCTTATGATATATATTCCATTTGATTCGATATGCAATCTTGAGCATATTATGCGTATGAGGACTTTTTAAAGCAAGGCCAACTACTAACAAAAAATTTGATGTTAATGGGTTATAACGAATATTGTTTAAAGTCATCATTTCGCAAATTCTACGGTCGCTATATTGACCTTGTTTGCAAAAACAAATTATCACTATGTGATTGATTTATTATTTTACTATTTGACATCTCACTCGAGAATATTTCATTCATATGGAGACGTCACCATTGCCGGTGGAGTGCTGCAAAAAGTAGGCCTATGCTCGGCACTCAGAGCCTTTGAGCGGATAGGGGTCTTTTTCGTGCCACACCTTCTGTGACACAGGACTTCGGTTTTTCCGGTCTTATCCGAAGGACCCCCCCCCCCCATTTAGTCGCCTCTTACGACACGCAATGGGATGCTGGAGACCTATAATTTTAACCCGGACCCCACGGGTTATCATTAAGTAATACCTTGACTGATTTGTTTCATACCCTTTGTTAGACTGTCATTTTGGTATTAGATTTGCCGACGGGTAGCCCTGTTTATTTTATTTCGACTAAAGGCTCACGGCAGGTGTGACCGTTCAGCAGAGGATGCTTACTCCTCCATGGTACCTGATCCTGCCAATAAATCATCTATATATGTTGTCTTATCTTTATATTGTGATGCGCATGAATTGAACCATAATGTGGTATTTAGACTGTCCTCACCTGCATATTGGCAGACTGCGCATGCGCATAATAATTTCTATTCTTAGTAGACCGTGACAATTTCTAGTCTGTCCCCACCCTCTCCACCTCCTTTGTGCTGTAATTTGGCTCTACTTTTGGGTATTTAACGCTACCCTTGCAGATTTATCGTAAGTCGTACTGTTGTTTTGGTCTATGTAATGTATGCCAAATATATTGTTTTGATCTTTGTGTTATATGCCAATCATTTTTTCTCACTAGTCATAATATGTCAAATGACATCTCTTTTGGAGTCAGGTTCATCTTTCATTATTTGGTATTTGTATTATCCATTTGCTTTACATTGTAGATGTAGAAAGTTTTATTTGGTCCAGGCAAACAGGTACAAACATGATTTAATTATATTATGTTCTTACTATTATTTATAATCAATTTTAATAAATATCCTATTTTATTCATTAAAGCGTGTGATTGTTTTTATTCAGTCCAGGCAGACAGCCTGTATAAATATTTTTTTTTTGATTATCATTACGTTTAATACATTGTTAACTTCGCCAATCTATATATAAAACTTTCGCTTCGTAACCTGTAGGTCGGGAGTTCCGAGTCCCATGCTCCTGTCATGATTATTTTGGAATCATTTTAATTCCGGGTGGGGGGTATCAATATTCATGGGTAACCAAAATTTTAATAGTTCGTTGGTAACCAGCTTATTTCATACGGAAGATATATACACTTACTGATAATTAAAATACTTTGTTTCATTATTTACTGAATTATTTTTTTTTTTTTTTGCGCAACCGTGATCATGAAATAGCGCTAGTCATTTCACAACACCATATACATGTATAGGATTTTTAGAAAGTAAGAATGTTCGTGGGGACGTGAATTCGTGGGTGGGGTAACCCACGAAATTCACAAACAGTAATCCCCCACGAACAATGATGATTCCACAGATAATGGTTAAACCTAAGACATAAACAAAGATAGTCTCTGCTCCTTTGTAAACATTCTATATTAAGGCCCGTTTACACAGCATGTTTTGAATATGCAAGTTCTGACATACATATCAAAACTTGCTGTCTAAACACTGATAAGTCAAATACTTTGGAAACATGTGTGTCAGACATGGGCAGCATTTCGTAAATTCTATAACCTACCATTGAGTCAAATGCTGTCTGATGTGTTCCATAGCCATTGTTAAAGGGACATGGGAACTAAAACTGTTCAAATTTTTTGATGTTTAAAATGCTTAATCAAGTTATTTCTAGGTATCAGCAAAAATTTAAAAGTCAGTTGTTGACTTACAAGTAAGATACAGCGCTCACCAATCTTCGCTATGTAAACAAGGCTCGAGCATTGTTTATGTTTACAAAAAGATTGCTTCGTAGAAAATATCATGTTCAAAACAATATGAGATGTGAGAAACACTTGACACTGTTTAAATGTGTTTATCTAATTTGAAAACAAAATCTGAACGTTTCGTAGCATATTCAATATATGTAAGCAAATCATGGTTCTTGACACTGTTTAAATGTGTTTATCTAATTTGAAAACAAAATCTGAACGTTTCGTAGCATATTCAATATATGGAAGCAAATCATGGTTCGGGCCTTGTTTACATAACACAGTATTATAAGTGTTGTATCTCACTTGTAAGTCAACAGATGAATTTTAAAAAATCCTGACAATTAGCAGTACCTTAGTCAAGCATTGTAAACATTAAAATTGGCAATCTAAAATTTGAATATTTTTAGTTCAAAACGTGTCCATGCCCCCTTTAAGCCGTTGTTCACTTACTGATTTGACTACGGATTGTTCCGTTTACCTGATCAAGACTATGGGCTCACGGCGGGTGTGACCGGTCAACAGGGGATGCTTACTCCTCCTAGGCACCTGATCCCACCTCTGGTGGGTCCAGGGTTCTGTGTTTGCCCAACTCTTGTTTTTGTATTCTATTTGGGACTTACGAGAGTGATCACTGTTCGTTATCTTTGCCTTTACATCTTGCTCTAATCAACAAGTCTATGATGGTCATGCCTTACACATATATTGTTTGACTTGCTATGTAAACGGGAACCATTGGTGTGTCGGATATGACCTTAAAAACGGAGGTCCTGAGGTCCTGTGTTTCGTCATGTGTTTGTAAGATAAAGAACCCTCACTGCGACAGCCATTAGCGTTAAGCATAGGTCTAAATTTGTGACATCACCTACAACTGGTACAAACATGTACCAAGCCAAAAAAAACAAGAGTTGGGCAAACATGGACCCTGTAAATATTTTGATATCTTGAAGAATCATTATGATTTCGTAATATTTCCAATGTGTTGATGATTGGTTTCAAACTTGTTAAACGAATACATACATGTATATTTTTATGCATTGAACAACCACCAAGAATGTTTACTATGAACAAGATCTGAAGAACCTTATGATTTTATCTATGTTTCTTATGAATGAAAGTCTCTTGATCAGCAAAAGCATACATCTATATTTAAAGCTATTCATTCATTGTGTGTTTCTGCTTAATTTCATTGAAATACATTGCAAATCATTTGCAACCATGAAGACACTTTTGTTTTCAGTCTAATTAAGTTTTCAAGGGATTTGTCTTAGAATAGGTCCCCAGTACCCCTTGTTTGTTGCAAAAGGCGATTACATGGGGCGATCCTTCGCGTGAGACCGCAAATCCAAAGACCTGAGGCACAGCAGGCGTTGCTTGATAAGGATCCCTTCTTCTTCAAAGGCTGCGAATTCCGAGCATAAGCGCTAATTTTGCAGCCCTTTACCGGTAATAATAATTTCTCCATTTAGTAGCCTCTGACAATTTTAAACCGGATTCCCACGGGACTAGAGGAAGAATGTTACACCATAGAAATTAGATATGGATAAAAAGTGAAAGATGTGTACCATAATATTTTAAAAACTTTCAAATTCACTTTATTTACTAAAAAACGCAGTATTAGTTAAAAATAAACTGGCGAAGTAAACAATGTGTTAACCGTAATCATAGTCCCAAACAATAATTTGCAATAAAAATGAAAAGCCCGCTGGACGTGAACCCACGAAGCTTCAGATGCTACCTAGCAACTGGATTAGATTTGA
>CAJDSM010025630.1:0-11370 GCA_903981925.1 Ostrea lurida | reverse complement strand
GGAATATACAACTATTGCTAATATTCATATTTTCGTATGCATTCATGTTTTACAAGGAAGCCAGTTATTATAACGATGTAATTTACCTATACAAATAACGTACATATCATTGATATCTATAATTTAAAAAGCTCGCAGTATTTGGACTGAAATAGAATTTAGAATATTATGAATGATGTTATGAATTTTGTTTGTTTGTTAAATGGGAGATGAAGGTCGCAAGCATATTGCAGAAAACAATATTTCTTTATTCATATGGTTACGATTTTTTTAAAGATACACACAACGGAACAAGGAAATGAAATAATACATTGAATCTTGTAAGAGGAAGATGATTTCCTAGTCCACTAAGAAAATGCTGAGAGAAGCGTTTAGAATAAAAAGTCGCTTGTATGTCTGTCGAGAGTGCGTATACAATAAAAAGTCGCTTGTATGTCTGTCGAGAGTGCGTATTACAACAACAACTCGCTTGTATGTCTGCCGAGAGTGCGTATTATTAGAATAAAAAGTCGCTGTTGTCTGTCGAGAGTGTGTCCGTATACAACAACAATCGCTGTATGTCTGCCGAGAGTGCGTATTACAATAAAAAGTAGCTTGTTTTTCAGCTGAAAGTGCCCATTACAATATGTATGTCTCCCGAGAGTGCCTTAAAAATGAAAAGTCACTTGTTTGTCTGTCGAGAGCTTTGGTAGCGTAGATTTGCATGATTCAGAAAGGTTTACATGCACAACTCTCAAAATCATATGGTGAGCATCCTCTCGGATCAGTAAATATAAAATGAATGACAAATACATGTATTCAAAACAAGAAATCGGCATGCATTTTTCTCATTTTCCGTAACATCTATTGAACATCTTTTCGTTATTTGCGATAGTTGAAGTAATTAGTGACCCAGTATTTTTATCAAAACACAAGACCCATATATAAATACATCAGAGACGCATATAGCATAGTACATATGTCTCTGCATGCATGCATATCTATTCATCACAAATCTTGACAAATGACAAATAATCATTAAATTCCTTAGCTTTTACTACATGTTCCGTTTCTTTATTACCAGTTCCTATAATAAGCACAAGTTCAATTTCGATGAAGATCCCTTTAATCAAATTGTGAATAGGAAATTTGGTACAATGAATATAAATCGTGGGTGTAAAGTTTCTTTATCAAAATTCATCATAAAGGTTACATTTATGTTCAGCTGGAACATAGATAAAATACGTACTATGATGGTAAGAAAAATAACTCTTTCCAAAGTAGTGGGTGTAGATGTTGCAAAATGCGATGATATTGATACCACTGATATCTTTCCATTTTTCAGATAACAAGGATTTTGGAAATTAATAAAGTTTGTTTTTAAAAATGAGAAATATGCAATATCAGAAGCATTCCATTTTATTGATATCTGCCTTAGATCAGCATTAATCAGTTCCTCATTTCATTTCGTTAGAAAACAATGTTATCATCAAATGAATTTCTTCGATCGCTATGTTTCTGGGGGTGGGGTTCTCCAATGAATTGAAAATTGTTTATATATGTCTTGTATATCGTGTCTTTAAGTCATATTTCATTCACCAAGAAGTTTAGATATTACATACTAGTATAAAGAAATATTAAGATTGCATGCTATGCGAATGCGGACTTTTAAAAGCGAGGCCAATTACTAACAAAAAAGTTGATGTTGCAGGGCTATAATGAATCCGTTTAAAGTCATCATTTCGCAAAATTTACGGTCGATATAACGACCTTGATTGCGAGTACAAATTATCACTAATTCACATGTTGGCGAATTTGTTTCATACCCATGTTAGACTGCCATTTTCGTACTAGCTTTGACGACGGGTAATCCTGTTTACTTTTTTTCGACTAAGGGCTCACGGCGGGTGTGACCGGTCGGCAGAGATGCTTACTACATGGCACCTGATCCTGTCTTCGCTTTTGTCGGAGCTCCGTGTTGCCCTACACTCGACTTTGTTTATAATTTATGTTGTTTTTTATTATTATTACTAAGTTTGATACATATATATTATTACTACAGTAACTTGATCCGAAGAGTTGGATCACCATTCGTTGACAGGCGCGGATCATCAGATCAATCTCAACGTAATGATCAATTTATTATATACCCCTTACCTATCCTTTTAAATCAACGGTTATGAAATAAATGTGTTCCAAATATATCATGCCGTGAAATTATTTATGCTCTCCATTTTTATAAACATACAAGAAACCGGTTTTTTCTGTCCCGAAGCTTTGTTATTTTTCTTGGTAGTAATTAACAACAGAATACATAATGTTGGTTGAAAAATTGTCATTTATTAATGACGATTGTAGACTTTGCAAACTTTAAACTTATACACCCTTAAAACTAGGGAGATCCCCGATTCACAAAAATACAACTCAGACAACCTAGCCAAGAATGACATTGGGATCTCCCTAATAATTTATATAAACTTGGTAAATATAAACATCATAAAATAGAAAAATAAGATAATATTTCATTGCTGTGTACACGCTGATTTATTTATGACGACAGTGTGGTGATCCGGAAAGTCATATATTACAGTATCAACACTCGGATCATTGATGGGTATATAAAAATGTTAACTTCGCCAATTTATACGCATTACATTACTACCAACACATCGAATGCATTACATATAGTGTCATAAGGACCATATTTTATCCCAAGTTAACCAACTTTTTGTGTGTTATCATGTTCATTATTTACTTGTGATTTTTAATTGCAAGCATCTGTATTTCTATTTTGGAAAGTTCCAGATAAAAAAGAAAAGTTACAGAAAGAAAATTTTGCAAATTCGTAACATCATTTCTGCCCAAAGATTTTAAGCATTGAATGAAGAAGTTAAGATAACGAGCAGTGATCAATCTCAAATCCCCCCAAAAAACAAAGAGTTGGGCAAATTATAAGGCCCCTTAGATACACTAGAGGCGGAATCAGGTGCCTAAGAGGAATAAGAATACCCTGTCGACTGATCACACCCGTCACGAGACCATTATCTTAATCTGGTAAAAGGAGTATACCGTAATCAAAATCAGTGAATAAAGAACGCGCGCACAATTGATGTGAAACACGTCAGACATTCTAGAGATTACCATCATCATCATCTCATCATCATCATCAAACCAAATCAGCCTTTGTGTACAGCGTATTTTTATTTTGTTTGTTGCTTTACGATCTTTAAAAAAAAAAAAATTAACTCATGTTGAGACGTCATTAGCTCTTGGACAATTGTCATGATTCAATGCCATACGGTAGCAATTCGGATTTTTCTGTTTTATATTCATATTATAAAGATGGAAAATGGAGGAGGTGTACAATGATATTTTACCGTAGTAAATGAAGACAGATTAGTGAAAAGCAATCTGAAGAAATATTTAACACATACTACATGCTAGATTCCAACCGCATTACCAAATGACAGTCTTACAAGTTAACGATTGAGCTACCATGCTCTACAATGAACTATTTTTAGTAATATATTTCTTCCCATTTTCATTATTGTGTCGAAAGGAAGTCAGCCATTATCATTATTTCTTTTCATCGGAAGAAAATCTATTTGAACTAGAAAGGTCACATCAAACAGTAACTACCAAAATGGACAACAATTACGTATTTATTGGAGAAATGGAGTTGAAATTGCATATATTGTTCAAAATATCGCTTATATTGAAACCAATCCTCGGTCCGCTGAGGTGATAATGTGTTGTGTTTTTTGTTTTTTTTTTTATAAAAAAAAATAATCAAGATACTGTGGAATCATTTTATTTCGTGGGGGCCAATGTTCGTGGGTAACAAAGATTTTGCTGGTTCGTTGGTGCGTAATTTTGTGGGTAATTCATAAATAATGCGAACGACGAAATCCACGAAAATTGGTCCCCCACAAACAATGATGATTCTACAGTATGCATGCTATGCGTATGAGGTCTTTTTAAAGCTTGGCCAACTACTAACAAAAAAGTTGATGTTGCAGGGTTATCATAATGAATCTCGTCTTACATGTTAACGACTGATCTACCATGCTCTTCGGTGAATTGTAAATAACAAAGTGTTCAACGTAATCATAATCAGGATTATTTGATTTTATATCAAATAGTACAAATTAATTTTGGAGGGTGTTTACTTCATCTATCTACTTACGGTCAGCCGAGAATCATCGGTATGGATCCTCAATTTTGACACATTTTATTTAGACAGGGTTATATCGGTACGACTTGTTTAATTTCCAACAACGGAAGCAACAGTCACACGGCTTTTACACTTGGGACTAAATATATGCCAAATCTATTTCCTACCATCCATCGTCATCCGGCGGTATTTATCCTCGTAATCACTACCAATGTCACCCACCAAAAGTTCCAAGATGAATGAGCGTCCAAAACACAGTCGGCAGACGATGGACACACCTTCCTGGGGAAGGGGGGGTCAGGAGGAGACCCCGACCGGAGGCGCAGTCACAGCGCCCTGCAGAGGTTGCGCCTGCCCCCTTTTTTCCTCCACCCAGACGGTCCAGTCCTACTTTGACGACGCTCAACCCAGCCCTCCAGCGGTGGTCCGCGCTCAGCCAGTCGTTCCTCATCTTCCTGCCTTGTTGCCTGCTTTACCTCCCCCAACCCACGTGGAGTGTACTGAGGGCACGTGTCAAGCCAGGCAGTGTGAGTATTTCACACCGTTTAATATACTGCATTACGAGTCCTCTGTTTACCAGCATACAAGTTGTCACGATCAACTTGGGGACCATATCCCCACCAAACGCAAGGTCAAAATCTAGGAAGGTCAGTTCATAGACCTCTCGCTGCTTCTAAAATCCGCCTCGGATTTAAAACATTTTGAGTCCCAGGGTGACTTACAAATCTGCAATGGCAGATTGTGCATCATTCATCCTAAACCTAATACAATTTTGCCTATCGAAAAGTGGACATCTACCTCCTTAGTCTTTACTAGCATCATGTTTGAAAAACATGTCCACAAAGCACAGCAAATACTTAAGTATTTTCGGGAAATTCGCCTAGCAGCTTGTAGGTCTGCAACTTGGTACATGTATGACGAGCAATATCGCTTACGTAAGGCTGCCACACCCCATACTTCGTGGGGTGAACTCAATACTGAATACTGGCTTTTGTATGTGTCCGGTAGTTCAACACAGACACCCCTGCCCCCTCCCGCTAGTAAATCTGCTGATGTTGAGTAATCACCCCAAGTCACCAATTGGGTTTAAGGACATCTCACTTTAATCAACAGCCTCCGTGGCTTCACTGTTTTATTCTTCTGCTGTACATAGTTTGATCCATTCTTGTGTGGATATGACCGTTTTGCTATATATTGCACTTTGGTTTTTTTGGTCCCATGTGCGTAGGTGTCACGAAGTGTTGTCAGCGTTTTTATATGCTCATGGCATATACCTAATCCCCTCGTTTAGTGTTTTTTCGTGTTATATAAAATTTGTGTGGGGGACATTAATTCTAATGTCTGTGGCGGGACTGAGGAGCCGCAGCGGCAGGTAATGATTTTTTTTCTGCCCCAAAACCTGTGTCTCTTCCTACCTACCAGCAAGGCAGGGTGTGTGTATCGTATACAGTTTTTGTATGGTGATGGCTTGTATGGTGATGGCTTAAAGCCAATTAGCAGTGTAAAGTGTTGTTTGTTCAAGTGGGGTTCACAGTGTCACAAGCGCTGGGGCCACATCCACGGCCCAAATAAGGGTAGGGATGCTACAGGCTGTGCATGCTTCAGGCGATGGTTGGGCGGAACTTGTCATTTGACCTGTACATGCTCTCTAAACCAGGTAGCACTTAGGAGACGAGCGAGAAGAGTAGGTCTCACCTGCCCACCTTAGAACGAGGGGACTCGTTCAGGCTTGGGTATCTATGCTCACATACATGTAGGCTCCCACTGCGTCCTCTAAGTGTGTAGTTAAACTGGGCTCACTGGTCGGCTCCTTAGTTCCCCACAAAATTTTCTATGCGGCCATTTACCACCATACCTTAATGTGTTTTCTCTGCATTCATATGATTTAATAAATTGTAAAATCTACATCTGTGTTGTCAGTCAGTCTGACAGGATTTAATGGTTTCCTAGGACGACCTTCATACTGGACTCATTCTAGGCCATGTGTTTCCTATCCGATCAATGATTAACCTCATAATAGCATATATACCGAACGACAAATATCCTCGGGAACAAATTGTCAACTAGCAGAGATACATATTCGGTGGTTAAATATAAATTGGCGAAGTCAACAATGTATTAAACGTAATCATAATTTCAAAATTGTATATAAACCGAACGACAAGTATATTTCTTCCCATTTACATTATTGTGTCGAAAGGAAGTCAGCCATTATCAAAATGGTTTATTTCTTTTAATCGCAAGAAAATCAATTTGAACTAGGAAGATCATATTAAACAGTAACGATCAAAATGGACAACAATACGTATTTATTGGAGGAATGGAATAGTGAGCTAGCCAGGAGTTTAACCCCGAACAATGTGATTTTGTCTCTGTATATTGTATTAGGTTTGTTGGGAAATTCTACAGTGATTCTGATTTATGGATTTAAGATGAGAGGAAACAAGGAGGAAAGATATTTCATTCCATTCCTTGCAATGACGGACCTATGCGCTTCTTTGATTGGCGCGTCTTCAGGGATCGCTGTCAACATGATGCAGGCCAAGTTTGACAACACACATCTGTGTAAAGTCATTTATTTCTTTGCGCCGTTTCCTACTTTAACGTCTATTTTTTTCCTGGTGATTATAGCCGTACACAGGTATCTTAAGATCTGCAGACCTCAAGGAAAACAAATGACACTGAAATGGAAACAATTTGCTTTAGGTTTGGCTTTGCTAGTAGCATTCATACTTTCTGTACCTATGGTTCATTTTTATGGATCAGTTCCCTTTCCTAATGATGTGGAGGGGATCGTTGGACTACGGTGTAGCAACACCAACAAAACAGGTTCTTTGATCTTTGGTGGAGTCATAGTCCTCGTAACAGTGACGTGCATTGTGACGCTAATTTGTCTCTACTCCAAGATTGGATACACTATTTTTGCGCATTTCAAATATCCTAGAACCGCAGGCAAACCTGATACCAGTTCCGATGCAGAAAAATCCAGCAAGAATGATAATTCTCAGGTGGCAATCCCAGGCAGCGACTGGCCACTTGGTAACACAGAAAACGGAACCGACTCTATCGAGGCGGACAACACTCAATTATCAGAAACGTCATCTCCTCAAACGTTTATAAAGACAACAGGGAAACGTCTTAAAACAACTACAAAACTTGCAATGGAAAAGTGAATCCTCATAAGTCAAGTGCAAAGCTAAGAAAAGAAAGAAATAACCAGAGAGTTGTACACAAATTTACTCTCATGTTTATGTTCATCACGATTAATTTCCTCATTTTGTTCCCAAAGGTTATCATCATGTTACTAGAGGCCAGGAACCCGAAGTTCTGGGAGGAGTTTTCAGATTCTGCTAGAGCTGGTATGCTGTTTGTGTATACGATGTACATCATAAACAGTATTACTAATCCGTTCATTTATGCATTCCTTGACCAGCAGTTTGCCAAAGAAGTCAAAGTGTTCTTTAAAGTTTGCAAATAAGGTGGTGCCAAGGAAATAATGTATTGATGCTGTAACATAACCTGTTTTAATCGATATTTTTTTTATTCAACTTTAAACGTGATCTAAACGTTATCTACTGCATATTCACGATTAGCCGCTCATATTTAGTGATCTGAATGATGAATGCTATAGGTGCATTTCATAAATAGGGCAAGATTAAATCTATCAAAGAAGCACATAAGGTCCTGAGCATAGTTCTGTCGAAAACAATTCGTTACACCATAATGTTTAGTTTGAAGCAGCTGTACCCTTATTAAGATTTGTTTCTTTTTGTGCTGTATGTCTCATTCGAGCATTGCATTTGTCTATAAGGACGACACCTAATTTAATTAGATAATGCGTGATGACTTTAACTTTGCAATCGTCCACTTTTCTTTTCTATGTAGTATTGTACCACCATCACCTGCTTATGGTGTTTATAGATGCATCTTCCAGTTGATTCCATATGCAAGAGCATACTATACGCGTATGGGGACTTTTTAATGCGAAGCCAATTAATTACTAACAACAACAAAAGTTTATGTTGAAGGGATCTTTTAAAGTCATCATTTCGCAAATTCCACGGTCGCTATATTGACCTTATTTGCGAGTACAAATTATGACTAAGTCATATGATGACTGATTTGTTTTATATCCTTTGTTAGACTGACATTTTCGTACTAGATTTGACGATGGGTAGCCCAGTTTACTTTATTTCGACTTAGGGCTCACGACGGGTGTGACCAGTCGGCAAAGGATGCTAGCTCCTCCATGGCACCTAATCCTGCCGACGGGTGTGACCAGTCGGCAAAGGATGCTAGCTCCTCCATGGCACCTAATCCTGCCTTCCCTTTTCTGGGATGTCCGTGTTGCTCTACACTCGACTTGATATATATATATATATATGTGTGTGTGTGTGTGTGTGTGTGGATTATGATTACCTGTAATACATTGTTATTTCTAAAACATTCACTTCGTAACCTGGAGGTTGGGAGTTCGAGTCCCACGATCCTGTCGTGATTACTAGTAAATGGTCAAACCTAAGACATAAACATTGATAGTATATCTGCTCCTTTGCAAACGTTCTATATTAATAAGTGAGAGCCATCGTTGTTTCGGATATGACCTTAAAAACGGAGGTCCCGTGTTGCAGCATGTGTTTATAAGATAATGAACCCTCACTGCTACAGCCTTCAGCTCTAAACTTCACCTACAACTGGTGATGTCTCATTATGAGTGCAAATTTCTCAACGTAACATAAATCATACTACCTGATTCCTATAAGTGTGGTCTACGCATGGCTTTTAAGGCCGTAGGGAGTGCTCTTTTTTGCATTATACCCATACACCATGAATAAATATTAACCCACTTATATACATGTATATAGTTACATGTATGAATGCCAAAACTTTGATAATTGATGTGATGAGGGGCATTTGAATGTAAATAATTAATATCATGAAGGATCATTATGATTTGGTAATATTTTCAATGTGTTGATGATTACTTACAAACTCGATAAACGATATGTTTATGCATTGAATTACCACCACGACTGTCTACCATCAACAAGATCTGAAGAACCGATTTTATCTATGTTTCTTATGAATGAATTAAAGTCCCTTGATCATCAAATGCATACATCTATATTTACAGGTATTAATTCATTGTATATTTCTGCTTAATTATATCGAAATACATTGCAAATCATTTGCAACCGTGACGAAACGGGTTTTTTTTCATTCTAGTTAAATTGGGGGGGGGGGGGGGTTCGGCATAGAATAGGTCCTCAGTACCCCTTGCTTGTAAAACGAAGCGACAAAATGGGGCGGTCCTTCGCATGAGACTGCAAATTCGAGGATCTGAATCACAGCAGGAGAGATTTGATAAGGATCCCACCTTACTCAAAGGCCGTGAACGCCGAACATAGGCCTTAATTTTGCAGCCCTTCACCGGTAATGGTTATATCTCCATTTAGTAGCCTCTGGCGACAAGCAAGGGTTAATGAGGACCTATTTTAAACCGAATCCCCACGGGACTAGAGGAGGAATCATTAAATATGGATAAAAAGTGAAAGATGTGTACAATAATGTTTTGAAAATTTTCACATTCACTTTATTTACTAAAAAACATAGTATTGATTAAAAATAATTTGCAATAAAAAAAAAAAAAAACACCCGCTGTACATGAACCCACGATGCTTCAGATAAGCAATCAACACGCTACCTAGCTACACGATTAAATTTAAAGGAATATACAAGTATTGCTAATATTCATATTTTCTTATGCATTCATGTTTTACATTGTACATGTAAGTCAGTCATTATAACGATGTGATTACCTCTATAAATAACGTACATGCCATTGATCCCATAATTCACAAAGCTCGAATAATTAGATTGAAACAGAGAAAATTATGAATGATGCTATGAATTTTGTTTGTTTGTTTGTTTGTTTGTAAAACGGGAGATAAAAGTCGCAAGCATACTGCGGAAAAAATATTTCTTTATTCATATAGTTACGATTTCGTTTAAGATACACACAGCGGAACAAGGAAATGAAATAATAAGGAAATGAAATAGTGATTCTTGTAAGAGGAAGTCGATTTCCGAATCCACTTAGACACTGTTGAGAATTGTTTACATTGACTTAATTTTCCCCGCTGTAGTAATTTTAAAGAGAAACTGTAATATCTACATACAAGTACACAGTATTTAGCGAGACAAACAATACATGTACGTTCTCACGTAAAGTACATGTATCGTAATAAAGGTAAGTTCAAGTGTACCACTGTGCGGACAAACATTCCCCTAACACATGTGATTAACTTATTTTTGTATATGTGCTTAACTTATTTTTGTATACAAAGGCGTCTCACAAAGTATCCTGTGATTCAAACTTAAAATGAATACTTTTATCATTAGGAAACTCCATTGCTTTCTCTACTGTCTACCTTTTTTAGCTCACCGAGACAAAGTCGGGGGGGGGGGGGGGGGGGGGGGGGGCTTTATCTATACCCTCGGCGGTCGGCGTCCCATCTTGTTAAGTTTTTGGAGCAAGTGTGCATTGATGCCTATATCTAAGTTATTACTTGGTCCAATCTTTGCCCAAACTTGTATGGATGATGCTTCTGGGGGGTAATGAAGGAATACATTGACTTATACTGAATCTGAGCTATAGCGCCGATGCCTGGAGGAAGATAAGGAATGTTAGTGCTGGTTAAAGGTTTTTGAGCAAGTGTACTATTGTGGTTATATCTAAATTATGACGGGTCTAATTGTCACTAAACTTGCATGGAAGGTGTACTCGGGGATTCTGAAGGACTACAACACACTGGTTACTGTTCTCAGCTGTAGGTTTCGGATGCTGTAAGAGATGGTGCTATTAGATGCTGTTAAAAGTTTTTGGAGCAAGTTTTGCAATAATGGTCATTCTAAATAATTACTTGTTAACATCGTCTCCACTAAACTACTCATGGATGGGGTCTGTCGGGTGATACTGACCTTAGATGATACTATGAATCTGAGCTGTTAGGTTTCGGATGCTGGAAGAATTGTGACTGTTGTTTGAAGGCATATTTTGAGTATTTGGCGTTAGATTCTAGTTTAATTACATCTGGATAACTTACTTGTCAATCTTCAGCTCAAACACTCTAAAAAATGCGATGATTCCTGTTGGGTTGAATATACTGGACTTAGGATGATGCTGAATCTGCAGCTGGTAGGTTTCGGAATGCTGG
>CAJDSM010025629.1:17888-32696 GCA_903981925.1 Ostrea lurida | reverse complement strand
AGTTGAAATCCAGGTACATTGTGTGAATTTGGTATTAATTCTGTAACGAAGATATATTTACTTTTCAGTCGCAGATTTTTAACATAATGTGACATGGAACTTTCCAACCTATTAGAGACTTTAATTGATTTGTCTTCCCACCAGAATGTTAGTGCAAAGTGAACACACATTTCTGATATACTAATCATATGTGCAATTCAAAGACAGAAATACACGTATCTTTCGCAGTTATTAATTGTGACGTAATACATTAGCTCTTAACTTCATTCACACTTACGATCACTCTTTTGTGTACTGTAACGAGCTTAGAACTAAAGCTATCGAATACTATTGATACAGTCGTCTTTCTCGTTATCGTTTTAATTCCATCGACTTACACCTCTATCCAGGTGAGATGTGAGAGTTATGTATCTATACTGTCCGTCTGGTCATATAGGATCACCAACTTAAATCTCACGAGTCTCTTTGGCGTGCCTGCCTAAAGCGCGGGGGGGGGGGGGGCGGTATCAGACTAGACTTGAAACTTTGTAGACTAGTTTGTTCCTGCTCATTTGGATAGGAATGTTCGATACCATATTGTCAGACAGGAGGATTCCAATTATTTTCCTTACAGTTATGGGATATTCCACATGGGTGGAGGGTGTAAAATACAACAAAATCTCACGAGCACTTCTCCTCCTAAACCGCTTATCAGATAGACTTGAAACTTTGTACAGTGCTTCCTTGCCATTTGTAGATGTGCATATTGTCAGGACAGGAGGATCCAATTATTTTCCTTCAAGTTCAGTGGATTCCAACAAGGGTGGGAGGGTGTAAAATACATGAAATCTCGCGAGCGTTTCTCCTTCCTAAACGCTTATCAGATAGACTTGAAACTTTGTACAGTGCTTCCTTGCCATTGTAAGATATGTGCATACTTGTTAGGTACACAATAATCATCATCATTATTTTCCTTCAAGTTATGATGTGATCCAACAGGGGTGGAGGGGTTAAAAACATTTAAGATTGACAGGAATGAATATACTAACATATTTAAACAAAACATATTCAGGACAGGATTGAGGATCCATAATTTCCTTCAAGTTATGGTGGATCCAACAGGGGTGAAGGTGTAAAATACGTGTGTGAACATTTCTCCTTCTATACGGTCTATCAGATAACTTGAAACTTGGCTTCATACCTGAAGTACATTAACAAGAGGAATACTACAATATTGCTCATATCAATTTGAATACTCTTCTCCATTCATCTCATCAATTGCACAAAATACTTGATATCGTAGTGTTCCTGCTCAAGCTTCCTCCTCCATACCAGGCACTATATTAAATGGGAGGTTGTAGTAATTTAGAGCAATTTAATTTGGGAGGAGGGGGAAACATTTTGGTTAAAAACAAATTATATTTATCTAATGAATTGTATATCAGATGAAGAGTGTTAGATAATGAATTGTTACATCAATGAATAAGTCTTATTTAATGAAATTGTTAGTCGTCATAGATGACTATCAAGTCGTATAATAATGAATTGTTACGTTCAGATTGAGAATAAGTCTAAGTTATTTAATGAAATTGTTACGATCAGATGATGAAGTCGTTATTTAAGTAATTGTTCGTCAGATAGAAATAAGTCGTTATTAATGATTGTACGTCAGAGTGAAATAAGTCGTTATTTATGAATTGTTACGTCAGATGAAATAAGTACGATTATTTAATGAATTGTTACGTCAGATGAAAATAAGTCCGTTAATTTAATGAATTGTTAACGTCAACAATGATAGATAAGTCGTTATTAACTCGATTAATGGTTACTTGTCAGGTGAAAAAGTAAGTCGTTTTAGATAATGAGATTGTTACACGTCAGATGAAATAATCAATGTATTTTACTATGAAGTTGTTACATCAGATGAAATGATCGTTCTAAATAAGATGTTACGTCGAGGTATCGAAACTCGTGGTCATTAGATAGATGAGTAATTGTTACCATTCATGATGAACGAGTCGTTTATATAATGATATTCGCTCTTACGCTCATAGATGAAAATAATTCTCTGATATTTCAGTATGCAATTGTCCCATACACGATGAAAATGAAGTCGTTAGATAATGTGGAGATTGTTAACATCAGATGAATAACAGCAAGTGCAGGTGAGATATATGAATTGTTACGGTCAAGATGATGAATAAGTCGGTTTTTACAGAATTGTTACATCAGATTGAAATAAGTCAATATTTGTTTTTTGTGGTAGCAATAGTTCTCGGATGTCTTTTAACAATACCAAGGGAAAGGATAATGGGTCCGCAAGGTTCCTTGAGATTTTGGAGTGGATAGTACCCACTATGCTTTTTAAGGAGAACACGAATCAACGACGAGGCCTCAGACGACACCACCCACAGCGTAAAAAGTCAGGGACGAAACCACCCACAAGTAACATCAGCATGATACCCACCCAACAAGGTAAACTACTCAGGATCGAACACCACCCACAGGTAAACATCAGGACGAACCCACCCATAGGTAAAAACAATCACGGGACGAACATCAACAACAGTAGCTAAACATCAGGGACAGAGGTTATGGTGACCACCCCCACGTAAAACAAATTCCAGGACAGACGATACTCGGACCACTCGCATGCGGTAAACATTTCGAGCTGATGTGTACCGCGACCACACACGATAAACACTGCATAGGCAATTGAATCCCCCCACATAGTAATACATCAGGTCGATTCAACCCACCACTGAGGTAAAACATCAGGACGACCCACACAGGTAAACATCAGGATGATCCCACCCACGGTAAAACATCGGCAGATTAAACCACCCAACATAGGTTATGAGACATCAGGCATTAGAACCCACCCACCAAGTAAACATCTAGCGATGAACCCATCCACGGTAAAACCATTTAGGACAACTGTACGACGACCACTTACAAGCGTAAACATCAGGGACGAACCCACCCACAAGTAACATCAGGACAAGGTATGGATCAGACCCGAAGTAAACATCAGGGACAACCCACCCACAGGTAAAACATCAGGACGAACCGACACCCTATCAGTAAACATCAGGACGGACATATAGATCCCCTACCCCACAGGAGAACATCAGGTAGATATGATACGAGAACCACATCTTCACTTGAGTATACACATACAGCATAACCACACACCCAAGGTAAAATGAACTATCAGTGCATATGAAACCTCACTCCACAAGTAACATCATCAGGCATGAACCACCCACAAGGTAAACATCAGGGACGGAACCCACCCACAGGTAAACATCAGCATGGAACCCACCCACAGGTAAACATCAGCTCATGTAACCCACCACAGGTAAATGATAAGCCGAAAATTGAACCCACCCCAAGTAAACATCAGGCATGAAACCCAATCCACAGGTAAACATATAGGGACAGAGGTCGGACGCCACTCACAGTAAACTCATCAGGGAACGAAACACACCCACAATGAGTAACGCATCAGGGACAGGTATAGATGGGAGACACCACAAGTAAAACATCTCAAGGGACAGAGAACTACGGACTCACACTCACAGGTACAGACAATCATGGGTTACCAGTAGTGTGCGGAACAGCACTCACAGGTAAATACAATCAGAAGAACGAACACACCCACAAGTAAACCTCAAGGCATAAACCCACCCAAGGTAAACATCAGGCATGAACCACACGCTCACAAGTTAAAACATCAGCAATGAATCCCCCCCAAGGGTAAACATTAGGACAGAGGTTACGGACCCACCTCTCATGGGAAACATTCCGGACGAATCGCTACCCACACTCGTAAACATCAGGCATGAACGCCACCTCATCAAAGTAAACATCAGGCATAAACCCACCCACAATCAGTAAAAATTTCAGGGCATTGAAGCACCATATCCACAGGTGAAACAGTTTTAAGACGGGACAGGAGGCGCGACCCACCTCACAGTGGTAATATTCCGAGGACGAACCACCCACAGGTAAACATAGGACGAAGCCCACCACAGGTAAACATTAGGACCAGAGGACGGGACCCACCACATTTAAACATCAAAGGTTACAGTAAGAGTGCGATGCTCCTATCACAGGTAAACATCATAGGGCGATGAACCCACCCACAGGTAACTATCAGGACAGAGTTATGGACCGATCGCCTACAGTTTACATCAGCGTGACGATCTCCCACCACAGGTAACATCTAGGACGATACCCACCACAGTTAAAACTTCTAGGGCATGCAATAACCCAAACCACAGGAAAACATTAGGATAACAGAAGGTTATCGGACCCCGACTCTCTACAGTAAAACTATGCAGGGACCGGATACCCACACACACCAGGTAAACATTACAGGCATGAACCCACCCACCACAGGTAAAAACATCAGGCCTAATAAAACACACACCCACAAGCTAAACAGTCAGGAATGAACTCAACCACCAGTTGTACCTTAACATTAAGGGGTTCAACAGTCTGGTAACCACTCCTCTGTGTCCGGCTCTCACTGATTTTAGCTTGGAACTCATTCCGATTTGTCACGGCACCAAAATGTAGCGATGGATAAACGATAAACGAGAAAGACGCTTTCAATGTTTCGATACTTTTAGTTTCTAAGCGTTACATACAAAGTGATCGTTAAGTAATGACGTTAACGTAATTATTACGTCACAAGGGGAGACATAATGACTTATTTCAGATGATGTAACAATTCATTAAAAATCACTTTGATAATTCATTACATCTTAAAGTTCAATTCATTGTATGTCGTATAATAACTCTGTAGTCAAAATGTTTTAAAACTACAGGAATTTAAAATTTCTTCACTGTAAGCATGAATTCATTATAAATAGGTCTGCAGCAACCATGTTGTACTGTATTTAGTATTTTTGAATATTATGCTGAATAAAGGACACATCCTGTCTTTCAGAATATACTCAGAGATCGGCCATCGTAGTCCCTACCTGCTTGCTGCCTGCGCGTGACCTTGCTCTGGATCATTTCCACATCGTCCATTGTGAGGACTTTGAGCTCTCGAAGTTTGTCGTAGAAAACCCCAGCATTGATGAACTTGACAATCTTGTACCTGTTGCTCTCAATAAATTCCTCAAAGATGTCATTGTCTGAGTCCGACATATTGGCGATCTACGTAGAAAAGACTCATTCATCACAAGCATGTCTAGCAATGTTATGTAGTTAGAAACAGAAAACATTAAAAAAAGTTCCTATACATAATGCCATATCAAGTCATATAAAGCATGAAAATCAACATTGCAACTGTTTTTCATACAAATCTTTAAAATCCTTTAGATTCAGGGAATAATTCCATTGCATTGTCCCTCAGACTTAGTCAATAATTGTATATTGTCCTAATGTCCTTTTCAGAGGTCTTAGAACTTTGTGGTCTTTTTCAAACACACTGCCCCATTCACTGATCACAGATTTCATAACTCGATTAGATCACCGACTCTGAATTCTTGTATTGTTCTGGGTTAGAATAACTTCGCTAGTCCTATAGAAAATTCTGTCCATTTACACGACCAAATTTCCTGATTTCTCACAAAGGCTACTGGTCCATTTCCTCGTTTGTGACTCATGAGTAAAGACTCAATGCAGGCACATTATTTATAAGCAGCTTACAACACGTCAAAAGAAAATCGTTATGGATGACAAGTAATAGATGCACACTCATTTGATACTTTAAGGAGGAACACGTCATAGGATGACACGTAAAAGATGCACATTGATATCTTAAGGCGGGGTGACGCCTCATTATGAGAATATGAATATCAGTAATATTCATAAATTTCTATTAAATCTAATTACCTAGCTGAATAGCTCAGTAGGTTAATGTTTCAACTGTGGGTAACTGTAGTTCATGCAGTCCGGTCTAGCTGGGGTTTTATTCACTAAATACGGTAAATTTGAAAGTTTTTAAAATGTCATTGTACATATCCTCCACTATACATCCATATAGAGGAGTTATTCCTCCTTGAAAATGGACGCATAAAATCATTTAGATGAAAATATGCTAGTTTTTTGTGAAAAGTATCGAAGTTAAATTTAAAATCCTTTAAGACTCTTCTTGCAAAAATTCAGAAATAATATAAAACTGTTAATTACTGTTGAATTAACAGGTCTAAAACACATACCTCTTTTCAAATCTTTCCCAACCTCCAATCCCTGTCAACTTCTCTCCACTGGGGATTTTAATTTCTAATAGAAGGTGCCGTATTACACTGCAAGAAAATCATCATATTAAATTTATTTACTGCTTTTAAGAATTTCATGAATGTAGTGAGTACAAATTATAAAAGTCATTTTATTATAAGTTATGTCATATTGCTTTAAATATGATAAAAGAAGACAAAATATTGTATTATATTGCCTTAGATATGATCAAAGAAGATAGAATATTGTGATATTTTTGATTAATACAGAATGATATAAATTTGAAGGATAATCTTATGCTATGTCGAAAAACAAAACAACAAACAAATAACAACCCCCCCCCCCCACACACACACGAAAATTTACAATACCCATTCTAGTATCTGAGGAAAGACAAACATACATGATATATAACTACAGAAGTTGATGTTTGTATGAGTTCCCTCCCTTGGCCTCAATATTGTGCTGTAGTTATCACGGTATGCCTGTGAATGATGTCAATAAATTCATTCCATTCTAGCTCTATATTAATTTTCAAAGATTTTTTTTTTAATTCGACAAGAGGCCTTGTGCACCTATTAAATTTCACCTAAGTATCATACAACAAAAATCCCATTTGAACTTATTATGTAAACTAAAGAATCTTTACATCTTTTTGAACAGCCCACTCACAAATGTGAGAGGTTCAAAAAGATGTAAAAATTCTTGACATGAAAAGTATTGAGAGCAATTAAGTGCATACTCCAACTGAACATGCTATAATAATTTAACAACATATTGACAGCCATCAGTGAATTACCGGGGTTGCCCACACTTCTTTAGATACCATACCTTTAATATTTAAGTAAGAAGTTGCTCCCAGCACTTTTGAAATTCATACATACATCCCCAAAAATATATTACTGGCTATAGCAGATGTCCTGAAACTTTCGCACCGTTTACATACGATACCCATACTTATATGCAAATCCGTCCAATGTAAGACGCACCATACATCATACATGCAGATGAGGGGCAATACCAAGGGCACAATATAGATAATTACCTTTGTGCATGTTAAATATCGAGAATTTGAGAGTGATACAACACAAAAGAAAAATAATATGTATAATCATTCGACAGGAAATTTTGCATGTATGCAGTTTATCACTTGATATCAGTGGTAAATAAGGAGAAACTATTATGGCATTTTCCGTGCGATCATGAACATAGTGACATACTTTTTTGATTGTGATGTCAGATGCTGTGAATTGACCTTAACTTCGCTGTGTTGTGCGAGTATATCGANCTTTTTTGATTGTGATGTCAGATGCTGTGAAGTGACCTTAACCTAGCTGTGTTGTGCGAGTATATCTCGAGTGATGACCATCACATTCATAATCTCCTACCCTTACTAAAATATGTCACATTTCATTGACGAATCGTCCTGTAGTTTCTTTTTTCCACATACAGGAAGAGCCTGTTTCCAACACTATGAAACTCGTAAATGTTAAAGCCAGTTCGAACTTAATGTGAATCTTTTCTAAATTAAAAAAAAAGTTTTAAAAAGATAATGATATCTCGCTTGCATTTCAATTCAGACTACATTGTGTCTTCCTTCAGCTAACAATAGCTCTATAATCCATGGCATTTCCTGACAATAAAATCGTGGGATAAATTCAAATCGCATAAAAACACATCTTGCTAGGAGGTAACTTAGAGGGAAAATGGATATTGGGTTACTCAACCATTTAACTTTTTCTTTCACTCTCTTCAAGTCTTTTCAGTATCAGACTATGACACTTGATGATTATACTGGGATTAAAATCACTTTTACAAAATACAGGAGTGAATGAAATGCATCTGGCACTTTACCCAGAAACTAAATGTACATTGTACACACACTGAAAATTTCAAGATGGTGAGAAAAATCAAATACAGTTTTTCTTCAATAGAAAATTTAAGTGGAACCCATGTAGAGTTATTAAAATCTATCACTGACAGAGCATTACGCAAAAAAAATACAGGAAAAAAAACACTTCACACTAAATCATCAACATCGGAACATGTATGAGAATCTTTTTTTTTTTTTAAATGACAATCTCAACTAGTTCAAATCATTTGATCAGTTCTGTTATAAAAAATAAGAAAGTGTAAGGAAATAACTGAAGACTATGAATTACAAAAAAAAAAGGAAGAAATTATTGAGGATTATTGATCCTTGAGATTAGGGGAAGCAAACGAGCGCCCACTTCCACCCAGGACAGACTGATATGTTAATGGTCCTTTACAATTCACAAATCTTTACGTTATGTAATGCTAATTATGCTGTAAATCATGTCTTTGGACAGTCTTCAGGCCTTTTTATTGCTTTTTAACTAATACTTCAGATATTAACTGAAGTTTACATACTGTACCATTGGATCCTGTCACTATATATAGTCATCAGCAGACTTAGAGAACAGAGAACCCACCACCCCCACCCGGTACCCACCCCTTCCCTTTATGTGACTAAACTTATTATTATGAATAGAAGTACTATAGTGCTAAATTAACCCCTAAAAGTAACACACATACCTAGAAATACTGTGATTTAGTTAAAACTCAACAAAGGATACCCCCCCCCGCCACCCACTATTTTATGCTCACTTGAGTCCTACACCTTGACAAGAAGAATTCCAGCAGTTATAAAAACCCTTAACAGTTCGCCTGAGAGATCAAGGTCAAAAGGTTATACAGAAGGTCATAATGTATGTGACAACCACCCCTCATGCGTGATACATCCTCCATGGGTGAGACCTCCTATGCCAAAATATAATCCAAGATAGAGAATTTTTACCTTGACCTTGAGGTCGAAAGTGCAAGTGTATAATAGGTCTGAATTAGTGAACACATCTCTTCATATTGATCACCCATATGCTAGTTATGGTATGCTGACATCAAAGAACAAAGACGAGAGATTACATGACACATATGAGACAAGGTCAAGGTTATACAGAGGTCATGAATGTATGGACACATCCTGCTCATGGTGATTACAATCCCACCAAATGGTGAGACAGCCACATGCCAAATATAATCCAAGATAGAGAATTTCACCTTTGACCTTGAGGTTGAAGGTCAAGGTCATATATAGGTCATGAATTTATGCGACACATCCTCTCATATTGATTTACCCATATATATGCTAGTTATGGTATGCCTACATCAAAGAACAAAGACAGAGATTACATGACACATCCTCTTATGGTGATCCATCCATATGCCAAATATAGAATGCCTATGGCAAAGAACAAAGAAGTTATGGCCCGGACACGATTTCAAGTTAAAAAACTTACAGTTTTGACCTTTAGGTCAAAGGTCATACAGAGAAAATGAATGTATGCGACACATCGTTTCATAGTGATACACCTATGTGCCCAATATAGTATGGCTACCTCAAAGAACAAAGAAGTTATGGCCCGGACACGAATCTGCACAGACAGACGGACGGACAGATTGACAGACAGACTGACACAGTGATTCCTATATACCCTGGAGGCTTCACCCCCTGGACCCCCCCTTGGACTTCATACCTGGTAGACCTCTTGCTTATTGACTCTCTTTCAACAAATCCCCTCACCCTCATTTTAACAAATCCTCAGGATTCACTACAGCAACTACCATACTACCATTATTTTCATACGGAACTGAAAAATTCATATCTGTTGTGTTGCAGTTAACATCGAAGACAAAATTAGGGTAGTCAAGAAGGGAATAGATTTTTCTTGAATATTTTTCTCAGAGTACATTAAGAAATGTTTACATAAAATCTTCTTGCATACATTAGCATTTTGAACATGAGAAACTCATTTTTCACAATCATGTTTACTTGTCAATGAAATGTTTTCATATCAATGACTCACTGTAGAATATGTAAGTACAGTAAAACACAGGGTTAGAAAAAAAAAAACAGTTCTGAGAATCAGTATAACAAAACTTCATGATACAGTAAAACACAGTTATAGCAAACCTCCACACAGGGCCAGCAAAAAAACCCAGTTCACTATAACCAAACTTCATTATACAGTAAAATACGATTATAGCAAACCTCCAGGACAGGGTTTTGGCGGTAAATTACACCCCTGGCATTGTTAAGCTATAAATGTTACCATTCTTCGCCTAGGAAGGCTCTTTCGGTCACTCCC
The DNA here is from genome assembly GCA_903981925.1 of Ostrea lurida. Taxonomy (NCBI): domain Eukaryota; kingdom Metazoa; phylum Mollusca; class Bivalvia; order Ostreida; family Ostreidae; genus Ostrea; species Ostrea lurida. Next base: position 22,353 of record CAJDSM010025629.1, on the reverse strand, counting down.
CCCCCCCCCCCCATATTTGGAAGAGCGGAGTGGACGAAACTTGTAGCGGAAGATGTAATTACTTAAAAAGTTTAATTGACCAGTATTTGCTGGTATTTGCCCTGATCTTATTTGCCAGGTCGGTACAATACGGTAAAAATGCCTGGCGGTATCAATGCCAGGAGTGTAATATTACGCCAAAAACCCTGTCCTGGAGGTTGCTATAATCGTAATTTTACTGTAAATGAAGTTTTGTATAGTGAACTGGTTTTTTTTGCTGGCCCTGTGGTGGAGGTTTGCTATAACGAATGTTTTACTGTATCATGAGTTTTGTTATACTCGATTCTCAGAACTGTTTTTTTTTTTCATAACCCTGTGTTTACTTGTCTTACATATCTACAGTGAGTCCATTGATATGAAAACATTCATTGACAAGTAAACATGATTGTGAAAAATGAGTTTCTGCATTGTTTCAAATGCTAATGTATGCAAGAAGATTTTATGTAAAATTTCTTAATGTTACTCTGAGAAAATTATTCAAGAAAAATCTATTCCTTCCTTGACTACCCTAATTTTGTCTTCGATGTTAACTGCAACAACAGATATGATTTTCAGTTTCCGTATGAAAATAATGGTAGGGTATGGTAGTTTGCATGTAGTGTATCCTAGAGGATTTTATAAAATGGGTGAGGGGATTTGTTTGAAGAGAGTCAATAAGCAAGAAGGTTACAGGTTGAAGTCCAAGGGGGGGTCCAGGGGGTAAGCCTCAGGGTATATAGGAATCACTGTGCAGTTGTCTGTCAATCTGTCCGTCCGTCTGTCTGTGCAGATTCGTGTCCGGGCCATAACTCTTTGTTCTTTAGGATAGCCATTATTATTGGGCACATAGGTGTATCACTATGAAACGATCTGTGGTCGCATACATTATTTTTCTGGTATGACCTGTTGCCTAAAGGTCAAAACTGTAGTATTTTAACTTGAAATTCGTGTCCGGCCATACTTCCTTTTTTCTTGCCATAGGCATTTCTATATTTCGGCATATGGATGGATCACCATAAGAGGATGTGTCAAGTAATCTCTGTCTTTGTTCTTGATGGTAGGATACCATAACTAGCATATATAGGGGTAAATCCAATATGAGAGGATGGTCGAAATTCACACATGACTATATAGACCTGACCTTCAACCTCAAGTCAAGGTGAAATTCTCTTATTCTTGGATTATATTTGGCATGTGGCTGTCTCACCATTTGGTGGGATTGTAATCACCATGAGCAGGATGTGTCCATACATTCATGACCTCTGTATAACCTTGACCTTGTCTCATATGTGTCATGTAATCTTCGTCTTTGTCTTTGATGTCAGCATACCAGTAGACTAGCTATGGGTGGATCAATATGAAGAGATGTGTTCACTACATTCAGGACCTATATACACTTGCACTTTCACCTCAAGGTCAAGGTAAAATTCTCTATCTGGATATATATTTTGGCATAGGAGGTTCACCATGGTAGGATGTATCACCATGGGGGTGGTTGTCACATACATTATGACCTTCTGTATAAGCCTTGACCTTGATCTCTCAGGTCAGAACTGTTAAGGGTTTTTAATAACATGGTGGAATTTCTTTCTTGTCAAGGTCTGTAGGACTCAAGTGAGCATAAAATTATGGGTGGCGGGGGGGGGTACCTTTGGTTGAGTTTTTACTTCACAGTATTTCTAGGTATGTGTGTTACTTTTAGGGGTTAATTTAAGCACTATAGTACTTCTATTCATAACTAATAAGTTAGTACATAATAGGGAAGGGAGTGCGGTTACCGGGTGGGGTGGTGGTTTTCTGTTCTCTAAGTCTGCTGCATGACTATATATGAGTCGCAGGATCCAATGGTACAGTATGTTAAACTTCCAGTTAATCATCTGAGTATTAGTTTAAAAAAAGCAATAAAAAGGCCCTGAAGCTGTCCACGCATGATTAAGCATTAATTAGCTTACATAACGTAAAGATTTGTGATGTTAAAGGGACCAAAATATCAGTCTGTCCTGGGTGAGAAGTGGACGCCGTTTGTTCCCTAATTCTAGGATCAATAATCCTCAATAATTTCTTCCTTTTTTTTTTGTAATTCATCAGTCTTCAGTATATTTCCTTACACTTTGCTATTTTTAATAACAGAATGATCAGAATGATTTGAAACTAGTTGAGCAATTGTCATTTAAAAAAAAAAAAGATTTCTCCCTACATTGTTCAGAGTTGATTGATTAGTGTTGAAGTGTTTTTTTTTCCTTGTATTTTTTTTGCGTTAATGCTCTGCCGTGATTTAGATTTTTATATACTCTACATGTGGTTTCCACTTTAAATTTTATTGAAGAAAACTGTATTTGATTTTTCTCACCATCTTGAAATTTTCAGTGTGTGTTACAACTGTACATTTAGTTTCTGGTTAACGTGCAGAGCATTTCATTCACTCCTGTAGTTTGTAAAAGTGATTAATCCCAGTATAATCATCAAGCTGTCGATTAGCTCTGATACTGAAATAGACTTGAAGAGAGTGAAGAAAAAGTTAAATGGTTGAGATAACCTAAATAGTCCATTCTTCCCTCTAAGTTACCGCCTAGCAAGATGTCGTTTTTTATGCGATTTGGAATTCATCCCCACGGATTTTCATTGTCAAGAAATGCCATGCATATATGAGAGCTATGGTTAGCTGAAGGAAGACACAATGTATAGTCTTGAAGTAAATGAAGCAAGATATATTATCTTTTTAAAACTTTTCTTTTTCAATTAGAAAAGATTTCACAGTTACAGTTCGAACGGCTTTTCAACATTTACGAGTTCATATGTTGGAAACAGGCTCTTCCTGTATAGTGGCAAAAAAGAAACTACAGGACGATTCGCTCAATTGAAATGTGGAACTATTTTTAGTAGGTAGGAGATTAATGAATGTGAGGTCATCACTCTCGATATACTCGGCACCAACACAGCGAATTTAGGGTCAATTACAGGCATCTGACATTCACAATCAATAAAAGTATGCACTATGTTCATTGATCGCACGGAAAATGCCATACATGTTTTCTCCTTATTTACACTGATATCACAGTATAAACTTGCATACATGCAAAATTTCCTGTCGAAATGACTGTATATAACCGGGAATATTATTTTTCTTTTGTGTTGTATCACTTTCAAATTCTCGATATTTAACATGCAACAAAGGTTAATTATCCTCATATTGTGCCCTGGTATTGCCCCTCATCTGCCATTCGTATGAATGTTTGGTCGCGTCTTACATTGGACGGCATTTGGCAATATAAGTATGGTATCGTATTGTAAACGGTGCGAAAGCTTTCAGGACCATCTGCTAATAGCCAAGTAATTATTTTTGGGATGTATGTATTGAAATTTCAAAAGTGCTGGTGAGCAACTTCTTACTTAAATATTAAAGATGGTATCTAAAGGACTGCCCGGACAAACTCCGGTAATTCGCTGATGGCTGTCATTTATGTTCGTTATTATAGCATGATCAGTGGGTATGCACTTATTGCTCTCAATCACTTATTCATGTAAGATAATTTTTAATCTTTTGAACACTCTCACAGTTTGTGAGTGGGCTGTTCAAAAGACCAGCCTGGTAAGATTCTTTAGTTTACATAATAAGTTCAATGGATTTTGGTTCGTATGTACTTAGGTGAAATTTAATAGTGTCACAATGGCCTCTTGTCGAATTAAAAAAAAAATCATTTGAAAATTAATATATGAGCCGTAGTATGAAGAATTTATTGACATCACTTCACAGGCATCACCCGTGATAACTCAACAGTCCATCAACTATTGAGGCACAAGGGAGGAACTCATACAAAACATCACTTCTGATAGTTATATATCATGTAGTTTGTCTTTTCTCAGATACTAGAAGGTATTTTAATTTTCGTGTGTGTGTGGGGGGGGGGTTTGTTATTTGTTGGTTGTATTTGTTTTCGACATAGGTCATAGATTATCCTTCAAAATTATTCATTCTGTAATTAATAAAAAATAAATCACAAATTCTATCTTCTTTGTCATATACTAAGGCAATATAATACAATATTTTGTCTCTTTTTATTCATACTTTAAGCAATATTGACATAACTTATAAAATGACTTTTATAATTATTCACTCACAACATTCATGAAATTCTAAAAGCAGTAAATAAATTAATATTTGATAGATTTTCTGCAGTGTGTAATACGGCACCTTCCTATTAGAAATTAAAATCCCCAGTTGGAGAGAGTTGACAGGGATTTGGAGGTTGCGGAACAGATTTGGAAAGAGGTATGTGTTTCTAGACCTGTAATTCAAGGCGTAATTAACAGTTTTATATTATTCCTGAATTTTTGCAAGAAGAGTCTTAAAGGATTTTAAATTTAACTTCGATACTTTTACAAAAAACTAGCATATTTCAATCTAAATTATTTTATGCTTTCCATTTTTCAAGGAGGAATAACCCTC